>JAODAI010285274.1:0-10033 GCA_027575025.1 Scotoplanes globosa | reverse complement strand
TGGCCAATGACGCGGATGTTAGTTAGTGTATTCTTCCTCACCCCTTGTTAGGGATACATGAGGTAGAGAGAGAGAGTACTGTTATACGTGATCTAGTTAGAATATATGAATCATAAGCCCCCGAATATAACCATAGCTTTAATAAACATGAAACGTCGGCCATTTTTGGCGCCATTTTGAATTTCATGTAATATTTTCATGTAACTATTCTGTAAATATCTAAATGAGGATTATGTATACCAAACTCTATGATAGAAGTGAAAATGGCGATTATAGGTTGAATATAAATGATGAAGCTACAGTCCTAAGCATGACGCCAACTTGTTTTTTTGAAAAATTATCAACGGTGACCAAAGTTCATCCGGAAGATTATTACAGAGGGCACTCCAAACTATGGAAATCACTGGAAAAACTATTTATCGCTACCTGGTGGATCCATATAAGTGGTTGAAGAAAACAATATAACTAACAGCTGCATCATTGGCTAACGCTCTCCGTCTCCCTCATCCCACAGCGTGCCTAATATCCCCTTCAACACAGTCCGTCTATCTCAATCACGGTCTTCCCCTTCTACCAGCTTCCGTGTGCGACATCGATATTTTTGGGAGCCTCCCATCATACACGCACTCCACATGCCCAGCCGACGTTATGCGCCCCATAATCAGCCTCTCTGTAAGACTCCTAGTCATCCCTCTCCTCACGTAAATCAGCTTAACCCCTGCGATTCTTCTCGTCCAGTTATTTCCACACACTTGAAAAACTGCTGCTGATTATTAGACAGAGCCACAGTTTCAAGCCGGTAAATATATGCTGTAATAACACACTTGTCTAAAAAAAAAATTAATTTATTTGAAATGTACCCATCTGTCACATAGCCCCTCTACTTTCTACAGGCTAGAGCCCCGCATTGAATCATTTCCAATACCTCCCATCAGAACTTCCGTCAGCAGATTTCAATCCCCACAGGTTATGCAAAAATATCACCCTGCTTAAACCCTTTGCCTGTTAGGGTTATGGGAAACTGATGCCGCTGCGCGCCTACCGACAATACCTCCGTCTTATGCGAGCGCATACCTAGCCCATGCCTCTTAAATAATTCCTTTACCAAAACCTCCTGTAACTCTTGCATGTTTTCTGTAACTACTGCCAGGTCGTCGGCGCATAAAAGCATGCGCAGGACGTTCTTAGTACTGATTTTCCTGCTAATCACTTCCATTACCATAATGACAAGTAGAGTACTCAGCCCACTACCCTGACTGGGCCCAATATTTGCCCCAAATTATTCGGACATCATGGGACCAACTACAACCATACGTTTTGCACCCTCATGAGGACCCTCTACCAGCCTAAATTTCAATATAGATTTTACTAATTCCCTAGGAACGGTAAAATCGTAAGCATTCTCCAAATCCGTAAAACCCAACACCATACTCCCTCTGATCTCAAATCTCATTTCCACCAGCTGCCTAAGTGAGAATAGACAATCAGTTATCCCTCTTCCCTCCGAAATACCTGCTGTTCATCTTCTATCTTTGATTCAACCCTTGGTTTAATTAGTATATCCAAAATTATTTGCAGTAGCTTAAACACTTGCCCTAACAATGTGATACCACGATACTTTCCTGTGTCAGGGATATCCCCGTAAGGCTACCAAATGGGCACAATAAGGCCTGTCTGCCAATTACTAGGTATTTCCCCCTCCTTCAAATACATGTTAGGCAGTTGCACCTGATCTCTTATAATTTTTCCCATACCTCCCTCCTTCTTCTCATCCACCTCTCTATCTACCTCATTCGTCCACCACATCTGCCTTTTCTTCCACAATCCCACACGCTTACCCGATGTCCTTCTGCACAGTTGTACTGTAACTCCCACAAGAGCTAACTTAAAATACCTGACTTAACGTATACACTCCCTACCTGCTCCGGTAGCTCCCCAAAACCATGTGCTACCACGTCTCTTTACTATATGGTTACCTGATCCTTGTACCCACCACTTTTTACCCACTTCCATCGGCGCCTTTCGCTTCTATAAACGTATTTCAAGAACCAGATGTTTGTTTTGCATAGCAACATATTTCCCATCAATGGCCTTACAATTATTAACACTCCACAATTGCTCCTTCGTAATTACAAACAAATCCACCTCAGTTGTGTGTAACTCACTCCTGTATATACTTTTTGACTGTCTCTCTTTTAAAAAAACGAACAAGCCCCTCAATTTAATCAAATTTGCTCATGTACATTATCTTAATCCCACAACCTTTGTCATCCAATTATTTTCACACACTTGCAGACTGTGCTTCTAAACGACAACTTCACAGTTAAGCCTCATGTCCAAATATACATGTATGACATAATAGCACATTTACCTACTATACTACAATCCCTTTAAACACATTAGACATTTATCCACTTGTCATTACCCCAGTATGGTTTTCTAAGCAAACATACCTTATTGAATCTGTATATGACTTTGGTAGGATGACTGCCGTTCGGTTCTACATACACGAGCCGGCTTAATTATCCCATGTTACATTGGGTTTGGAATTTGTTGTTCAACAACGTCAATGTCACTTCATGTTCCAGGTGCTCTAATAATCCAACTTCGAAATACGGTGAAGAGACATGGGTTCTATTTTAGATCAGATGTATATGAACACGCTGATGAGGCTGTATGTGTCGAATGATAATCCAAACTGTATACTCACATAAACGTGATAGAAATTTATTTTATATTTGTTGGACGTTTAGAAGTTACTGTTTTACTGCTAGACAATCAAGGAAAATATTTTCTCTGGATATTCAAACTCTGAAATGGATTTTCCAGACTCCATGCAGTAAAGAGATGGTTGTTTTCGCTGCACAGTTCAACCCCATGGTCCATTTCGTTTTTGCTGCTTCCGATTCAACAGCAATAGTTCGTAGAGTCTGAAAACATCACAAGGAGGATATAATTAAGATATCAAGTACTATATAAAATGGTGGTTTCTTGATCACTTTTGTTATTGCACCGATCCCTAATTACAACTAGGCCCCGCCGCATTGTAGGGATTGGTGCAATCAAAAAAGTGATCAAGAAACCACCATTTTATTTATTACTCATATATCTATGCACAAAAAATACTAAAAAAGTGTTAAATACAATTTTCACAACAACAAAATTGACGACCACTTTAAATTTTCGACATAGTTGTTAGCAATCGGACTCAGCGAAAGTACAAAACATATTATTTACGTATTTCCCCGATGTTTGTAAAATTAACAAAAACGGGGGTAGGTACATATCTCTGGAAACCCACCTCCTCTCTTCTTTCGCTTCTTCCGAGGAGGCGGGTTTATTTATATATATTAGTACAGTTGCAACTCTACAATATCTTTACGGATTTCCGCATATATATATATATATATATATATATATAGATATTAAGTTAAGCTAATTAAGTTAAGTTAAGTTAGGGTCATGACAGCGCAGATGAGGTCTTTTGACTGCTTGTCGTGGTTCTAAGATTTTCGACGGTTCGAAGATTGTTGCAAGCATTCGGATGCTGTCATGACTCGTTGGCCGATGATTGTTGTGACGTAGAATGTTCGTATGTTCGTAGATTCGTATGATTGTCGGTCTCGGCCAACCTCCCACGTTAAGCATAGTACTTTTTTTCGCATATAGTTAAATATAACCTTAAATATTGTTTAATTTGGGTAATTTACTAGTAAATTATAATCCCATAGATATTTTCTTAAACCTACGTTGTAATGCATCTTATTCGTGCAAGCAAAATATATATAGGTGATAATATTAAAAACGTATGTTAGATGCAATTATTGTAATTTATTTGCATTTTTAATTCGTATGCATTATTTGCATTTATTTGCATTACATGTCATACGATTTGTAATTAATTATCTCATGCAATACAAAGAAGTGGCAGCAGAGCGATTCGTGGTCTGATACAGCACAATCATGTGTTGTGTGTACTTAAGTTATGTAATAAACACTGCAGACATGCAAAGGTGTGGACATTTTATCCACGATCAACCTAAAAATATGATATTTTGCAAATTGTTCGACCGGATTAACATTTTTTCACAACAAAAATACTAAAAAAGTCGACAACAATGCAAAAACAACCACAGACTAAATTACACCATCCATACATTTAAAACATGAAAACTAGCCAATTCAGGTTTCATTCTCCATTAGATAAAATAGATCTTCAAAGTAGGATTTATCAAAAACATTTCATCCGAAACGCAACCGCGACGCAAATTTCGTAAAAAAAACACAAAACTCAACAATTTCTTCAACCCAAATCAAGCTCAAGATAAAAATTCACAAAACTTACACAATTCACAAAACTCAGGAATTCCCCAACTTTTAACAACAATGTTAACCATGTTGTTTTCTACAAAAGCCATAATATAGAAAATAATCAACTAGAGTAGATTTTGTGGAGTCCGCAAAACTCCAGTCAGTTAGTAGTTAATTGATTGTATACCCACGTCGTGATAAATCCAGCTGCAGTTATTACAATAAATACAGTTGTCTTTCTAGTATTAGACTCAGATGGTTTCACATTAGTATTGGTGATTTTAGCAGTATCATCATGTTCAGATGGTAATTCATCATACTGAAAGTCTGAGGTTACTTTGTCGACTTTGGTGTTTACGTTATGTTGACCCATATGTAAACCCGTTTCATTAACTCGGAGTTCGTTATTGTAGGCATTGGTGGTATCCATACGTAGAAGCATACTGCTATGGATTATAAAAAGGTCCTCGTCAAGTACAAAATTAATAGGTATACTTGCGTATCTTGATATCGGGCGACTGATGATGGAGAATCAAAGGGCGAATTTATTGCATTTTCCACATTGTGTATGAATTGTTTCTGTGCACTGATCCCTTATTACCCAAGGATTGGTGTACGCTTTTGTACCTGCGCTCCTAGGATAACCCAAACCAGCGTTCGAATGCTTTCATTTAAATGTACCACATCATTATATGACAACCCTTGACTCGTTGGTGCAACCATCCTTTTATAACCCTGTTCAAATGTTCCTGGTTGACTGATGAAATCGACTGTTAATGCTGCAGCTCGATCACCGAAAGACATATGTTGACTATCAAAAGTGCTTGCTACAGCCCAACTGCATTACCTTCTGAGTGATTAAATCATCTGACAGCATCATGGCAGAGGATTCTTGGATAGACATATAACTATTTGTATACCATTTATAGGGAGTCCCAAGACCTCCATTTGGGAATGGGGTGTCCTTTTACTACTTACGCTAAAATCATAACAAATTTGTCTGTAGAATCCTTCATTATATATGTTATTATAAAGATCAAAATTGCTCTCATCCGGAAGTCTAATTTCCAGTTGTTAAAGAATAAAACGGATTGTATAGTAAACATGGAATAGGTAAACCAACCTTATAGTCCAGTGTTGGTTTTTCGTAACGTGGTGTCTTACCCCCTTCGCTTTAAGTATCTCACCGACATTTGTCAAAATTGAATACATTTTAGGTCGTAATCCTACTAATTCAACAATAGGAATACCGGAACACTCATCCTTTATTTTCCCCAAAACCTTTTGATTGATCGTACTATATAACGGGTGATCTTTTGGGTAATTACTCGTATCATTGAGATCGAAATCCATATATTTGTGAATATTATCTGTTTTTATTTCAAGTATCAGGAAATCTGTATCTGTGTAGAATACTTCGCAACACTTTAATTTATTATAGTAAAAATGGTACATCAAATGTTTGGAGAGGTCTAGGACACTCATCCCAACATATACTCGACGATTCAGTTTTAGCTTGGCTTTATGCATATATACTGCGACGATGTCATTGTCAAATACTACGGAACATGCGTAGCGAGGACTGACGACATGTTGTCTAAGTTTATCCACCCTCATGCGTACATGTTCCATAGTCTTGTCAAACAAACATTTATTCATAAGCTTATACATATATATTTTTGAACGTACTCGTGACCCTTTTTTCTGAGATCCGTATTCATTGTGATATAAGGTTCCATCCAGGGACTTTCATTAAAGCGAAGTACTCTATGATTTTTGGGGAGTTTCGTGCCTATAGACATTATAAAGCTGAAAATTTCGGTAGTGAAGAACATATTTCTCTTTATTTTTAAGATTTGGAACTAACTTTTTTACTTTTGTTCCTACAGCCAGATGTTCTGGAGCTAATATGTATGCATTATGCAGGTTGTGGAGCTCTTTTGGATATTCGAGGTCAACTTCGACTATGTAACCTTTACCATCATTTTTAATGTTTTCGATCCATTCAAAATTTCCTGTGGGGAGTGACTGACTCATTGCCCATCCATACAAATTGTTTGCATCCATATAGGGAATATGTGCTATGGCTATGGCATATCTTTTTGATACCATAGTTATTCCTCTTCGAAGTCCCTTTTCAATGAACATCTGCATATCGTAATCAGTGAGCAATTATAACTCTATTCCCCATTTTTGTTCCAACAAGGCTACCCATGAAAGACCTAGACTCGTATAATAGTGTGCAGGATCTAATTTATAATACGTAGCCATGTTTTTCGAAATGTCTCAAATATATCCACAAGTAAGAGTACATCGGTGCGTAGGTACATATCGTGATAATCTCCCATATATTTGCAGTTGAATGTCTCCCTATGCTCGGCTGATTTCTTCCCTGCCACCACTTTTTTCGGATTTTTGATGGTTATCATTGTTATATATATCAGGTTTAGGCTGCTTAATATGTCTACCGGTTATGAGTACTACAATAAATGGTGCAAACTAAGCATACCATCTGTGGAACATTTCGCAAGATGCACTCCGTAGTCCTGTATTTAGGAAAGGGTCAGTTTCAAGATCATCCGTGAGCTCCTTCTCATCAATGAGGAAAATTATTTCCGCCCCACGTGCATAAAGATATATCGCTGCACTACTAGACTCTTGGTCATGGATGCACTAAGACATATCTCATAGGTTGCATAAAGACCCACAATTTCTTCGGGTTTCATAGACCTAATCTTCTCGGCCGTTAATCATTTTCCTAGAAGTTCTTCCACAAGACCAACCGCCACAAACCTGTGATAGTTTTGTGTAACATCGACATGTGGAGCTTCAGTATAAATCAAACTTTCAAGATCCATTATAATTCTTAGTATTACCTGTTTAATATGTGCAATCTTTCTAAGCTGTAAATAATAGTTATTCAGAAATCCTGCTATACAAACTAGTAATATACATATAAGTATCTTTTACTTAATGACTTATACGTTTGATATGTTGGCTTGTGTTGGATTGTATTGGAATTGTGTTGAATTATGTTGGATTGTATTGAATTGTGTTGTAATTGTGCTAAATTATGTTGGATTGTGTTGAATTGTTTTGGATTGTGTTGAATTGTATTGAAATTGTGCTGAATTGTGTTGTAATTGTGTTGAATTGTGTTGGAATTGTGATGAATTGTGTTGGATTGTGTTCTATTGTTTTGGATTATGTTGGAATTGTGTTGGAATTGTGTTGAATTATGTTGGAATTGTGTTGAATTGTGTTGGAATTGTGTTGGAATTGTGTTGAATTGTATTGGAATTGTGTTGAATTGTACGTGTTATTAAACATTATAGACAAGGGGTTGCCCACTCTTCAACACCAATTTAACGGTAAATCCGATAGTTTCGCACGTATTGATGCGTACTCATAATGGTCGATACCACTATTTTCATCCATCCCCATATCGAAACACTTTTTTGCCTTACAGTGATATAAGGCAATCCACTCCGTCTGTCGGCGTACATCTGTCTGCACTTATGTATAAGCTTATGCAAGAACCCGCAGTGTTGTCGATGTCATTCTAAGAATGTAAGACGCGTGAGGGCCTGCCTTTGTTAGTTATATCATCCTCTCCCGCCATATCATCCACTACAAATAAGGTATAGGTGAGTCCACAAATTCATCTGAAAGAAATGTTATGTATTTATTAAATTTTCCTGTCAGGCTGGTCAATGAAGAAAATATCGGGGTCATTCCAGAGATATTTACGATCGAGATATGTGTTGTTGCACTCAACTGTGTGGTATAGGATGAATATTTGATCGAATACCTCTTTGTATTCATTTTCCTGCAGGTCTAATATGAAATGAGTTTTACCACACCCAGTTTTTCCGCAATAATAGCAGTACGAGGTCTTTTTTTAACTCCATGTATATCTAACTTAGTACTAGTTATAATCGCCCATCCTTAAAATTAAGTTGCTTGTCTGATAGTACAAAGTAATACATCCAAATTTTACCGAGTGGACCAGCATCACGGTTGACTTCAAGACTCATTCCCACGCTGCGATCTCCAAGTTTACGTCCATTACCATGTAGAGTATCATCATCTGTGCTACATAGATCAAGCACCAGTACGTATCTGGTAGTGAGGTACTCTGGAAGTGAGGTATTGCTCAAGTTGAGCTCTTTGGATACAACACCTGTATCTGGACTTCTCCCCATAGATAAACCAAGATAATCAAACATTTTAAGTGTTTCATCCCACTGTTGGTATGAGCGCATGTCCTGTGCGTCCAGCTGATTGGGAACTCCCTCAATAATCACATCCACTTTCTTAATTGGGGGGGTTAAAAACTTTTAAAATTCACGCACATAACCACCATCGTCTCTCTCTTTGACGAAGAGTAGGAGGACTGAATTGGTAGATCTTCGGGGAATGCTCAAATGAAACCGTTCAACAGGATCAGCTAGTTCTAGTTGCTCACGTCTGAATCTTTGCACATCGGTAATGTGTACCGGGTAACTTCCCATGTATTTTTGACGGATCTCCCTACTCAATGATTCATAGTTTACAACATCGTATTCCAAAGTTAATTTATGTATAGAGAGTAGGATGCAGCTGTATCTGTGGCAACGTTGACCTTATCATTGGCAGCGAAATTGATCGTATTTGTGAACCAATCATTGAGACCAACATGGTGGAAAGGAGTATGCCCATTGAGGATACTAAAATCAAGTGGAATTGCAAATCTACCACCGTACGCATTTAAAACTGCATTGTCAGAAATGTTAAATCGGTAGCTGCATTCTCGGCTTCTATCTTTAGTTTCAATGCGTTGGTGGTTCCAGTACCCTGATAAACACTCCCTTCTCTATGCAGTGCTGCGTCATAGATCGGCATATGTGTTGAACACATCTGAGCTAGCTAACGTGGTGACGGTATATTTCCCTATTTTATTTATATTTTTCGAACAATTTCTAGACCGAGGTTGTTCACCAGTATTTTCTTAACATCTGAGCTTTGTGTACTGATTTTAAATGCAAGACATGTGGTACCAGGTATGTTAACGTGCACCCCTGCAGTAGCGGTTGCGGGAGCGAGGGATCTCTGTTGAGTATAGCGTTCTGCCTTTATCCCCATATGTTTTCGAGTCCTACGGCTGGGGGAAAGTTTCATTCCATACATTGTAGTCATATTAAGCATATATATATATAATTATACTCAAATAAGTTTAATATGGAAAATATAGAAATGGATGAGTTCGGTGATCCGATCGTCGATTACGTAAATGATCCAATAGAATAAACCACAGTCAATACACTGCCAGATGCTATCACATACACACCTGGTATGGTGGATGGTCCTACAGATCGAAATATTACGGATTTCACTACAAAAATGTTTATGAGCATATTGACATGGCTCATAAGGAACCCAAAAGCACATTTCATAGAGCATATGGTGATATGTATGATATATATGCTGACAAGGGTATTCGGCTTACCTATCGTAATGGTATTATATTCCTAAAGCTGTCCACTGTATTACAAAAGGGGAGGGGGATACATTTTGTTAGATATGGTTTTGGGCTTGAAAACTACAATCGCATAGATATGGTCACACGTGATGTTGTATCTTAACGTAATGGAGACCGTTGATACTAACGATCCCAGTTTGGATGATATCATATCCGAGTTTGAGCAAGTTTTTGAAGGTGATGTATGTGCATTATCACCAC
>JAODAI010285163.1:0-10034 GCA_027575025.1 Scotoplanes globosa | reverse complement strand
GCTCCCCGGGGGGGGGGGGGGAGGGGGGGGGGGAGGATGGGGGGATGTGCTAGGACCAATGTCAGAGTATATCCTGGTCAATGAGGTGGTTCAGTTGCTTGACAATTCGGTCGGCCTGCGCCTTGATGGGCGTCTCCGGGGCAAACACCGTGTCCAGAAAGTCGTTATTGCTAAAGTAGGAGAAGACCATCCGTATGCGGTTGACGGACTTTTCGGTCAGGTGCGAGTCCACCAGCGCTATCAGCAGGTCCCGGCAGCCGTCTAGGCAGTTGATCATGAACTCCTTATCGAAGGAGTAGGGGATCTGGTAGAAGGAGATGAACGTCAGGATCATGAAGTGGAACTTTTTCCTGAACTTTTCGATGGTCGCCAGGTCGGCCGGGGAGAACTGGTTGTTCTTATAGAGGATGCCAATTTTTACGGTAATTTTTATGATGTTCTTCATCAGCTTGTCGGCCTCCTTCTTGTTGCCGGAGAAGGTCTTGCACAGGTTGGTGGTGTTGTCCAGCAGGTCGCCCAGATCGTCGTCGATGAACGCCTTCGTCACCTTCTTGGTCGCCATCTTGCCAATCAGCTTCTTCTGCAGCTTGAGACCAAACGTCTTGGAATCCATTTGGCTGTTCTGCTCCGCCACTGAAACCAGAAACAGAAATGAAATCATCGTCAGTCATAAATCACAGGGAAAAGGCTAGTACGCCATTTCACAATGGTGAAATTTATATTTGGAGTTTTTAGACTGTTCCCCCATTTTGAAATTTTGGCATCAATTTGAACTAACTGTGGTGTTTTTGGTTGAAATATTAATTTGAACGACATAATTATTAAAAGGTTATGCAGTTTGTTACACTCAAATATCAAAACGGGGACTTCCCCAAACCGTTACCCTACCATAGTTATCTATTTTTTATATACACCCATAGCTATTGAAATTAGATAATTGAAATTAGATAATCTGCACCAAAGTTAAAATCGACGAAATATGATGTCTAAATCATAGTATTTAAGAAATTATGCAAGATCTTGTTTGATTAAAATCATATTTCTTTGATCTGGTTGGTTCTAGGATGCTTATAGCTAGATATTACCATTAATTACTATACATGATGATAAGATATAAACTGCTATTGAGTCGCATATATATGTGATGCACCATGCCATATCAGTTATTATGTCGGCCCTTGGTCATGTTGAGATATTAGTGACTAAAGAAAGAGGAGACCGTTATCCTGATTTTGAAACCTAAATCAAGATTTTTTTTCAAAGTTACTGAAGAATTTGATTAATTAATTTGGTCATATTCCATTGCACATATATGTTTTGAAGGAGGGATAACCTCCCTCCCCTATCTCAAAAAGAAGAATTCCGACATAATACCAGACTGCTGTGGTGCATCACATATGATATTAGTGGATATATTCGCCTCCTACGTCCAGCATACAAAAGCAGGATCGGGGTTAATACAGACAGAGTTATAATAGCAGGGCTTGATCTATTTTATGTAATTTCCTAACTGATTTACGCCGTTGGTGCATTGAACTTGTGTTACAATTTTGAGGGGCACCGACGTTATTTCAAGACCTGTAAATAGGTATGCGGCAGTATTCAAAATAAACTGATGATATAATTATGTGTCTCTATACCAATCAACTTGTAGTTCTCCACATTGATTAACAGACACATAACCAGACTTAATGGGTTGGACAATTATTAATCTACAAGGACATATTCAGATACATGTATACAAAGTTTACAATGTCGCACTTAAAAAGGATATATTCAGATACATGAGTATGTATCCAGGCATATTCAGAAACATACATATCAAAGTTCACAATGTCCCACTTAACAAGCACATATTCAGATACATACATATGTTTACAATATATCACTTAACAAGGACATATTCAGAGACATGTATGTATCAAACTGTACAATGTCACACTTAACAAGGACATATTCAGATATATACATATCAAAGTTCACAATGTCCCACTTAACAAGGACATATATGCAGATACATGTATGTATCAAAGCTTACAATGTCCCACTTAACAAGGACATATTCAGATACATGTATGTATCAAAGCTTACAATGTCACACCTAACTAGGACATATTCAGATATATATATATCAAAGTTCACAATATATCACTTAACAAGGACATATTCAGATATATACATATCAAAGTTCACAATATCGCACCTAACTAGGACATATTCAGATACATGTATGTATCAAAGCTTACAATGTCACACTTAACAAGGACGCCAGTTTAATCGTTCTACATTAAATATGTGACCATCCACCACAGAAGCAGAGTAAATTTGATTTAGGGGAAAGTGGGTTCTTGGATTCTCCATTTCAAGATCTTTAAAATGATATATATAGTTTGTACAGCTTTGGGGTTAATGAAACAGTGTCACATCAATCACAATATAATGGAATATTATATAACTGAGAACACCTGTTTTGAATGTTAGTAGGTTTCCATGCAACATGAGTCTCATTATCCTCACTGATTTTAAGTAGTATTTTATTTCCCTGGATTATCTCCGCGAATGAACATGCACATGTGACCTCCACAGCGTAAAGTATTTTTAGGGGAAATTGATATTATGCAATTTATTATGATTCTATAGTTCATTATCTTTAGAATTATATATAATTTGTAATGGTGTGGGATAAGGTAGTGACTGAAATATTATGAACATGATGATGAACATTTTATCTGAGAAATTTGAGTTTTGAAAGTTATGGTTTAAATGTACAATAAAGAATGTCAATATCAATACTTGGTCATTATTATAGCAGTTATTAAAATCTATCGTATCAAAACTTTAAACACTTGCATAAAACACAATTATGCTTTTCATTAAATATCCCCTATTTGTGGTGGACGGTCACATAGACTCAATAATGACTTACCGACAACAATTTACTGACTGAAATGGGGAAGCAGCTCATGAAATTGTACAACTTCACTGATCATGCTTGTTATTAGTCATTTGGAAAGGATTTAATGAATCGCCTTGGCAAAATGGTGAACTGCCAGTATAAACCATCCTTAATATCATATATTATTATTACAGAGTATTATTATTCTGAATTCTGAGAAGAATAGACTCCAGATTGGCTTATTAGCCTAGTGTCTTTTAAACATTAATCATAGAAACACCACAGTGCACCACATGCATCGACTCAATAGAGCTATGCACTTCTCAATTGGAAAAATTAACCATTGATGTCTTCCTTCATAAACTGTAATATGCCAACAATGCCAATTATTTGAAGTCAACCAATTGCTGCTTCCATGGGTAAATACATAGGGGGATCATCGTTTCCAAGAATAAATATCCCCAAACAGGGGTTAAATAGTGGGGTTGGATGAATTTGGGCATAAATATCTTGGCACTGTGAGCTGTAACATTCATGACTCAGGCCGTTACTATCACAGCTCAGGTACAAGCTAGGCAGTCCATTCTTTAGAAAACTAGCTTTGTGGCAGACAATGTTGTTGAAATAACGTCTTGGAAATGTCACCTTGCACAGGGTGCAATCAATCGTGTAATGAGTTAACAGCCGTACCGGATTACTCCGTGGACCGTGTGTTAACTAGCTGTAAGGTATAATGCGGCGCGGGAGAAACTCAGAAAGCGGTTTATTTATTAAATTTATTTGATGAGCGTCTGACTGCCGCAGAAGTACTTCGATCATTTGCCTTTAACACCGGCGCGGAGCAAATTAAATTGGGAGTTATATAATTTATAGAACATCTGAAAATGTGGTATTTTAATAGATTTATACCCTCTCGACATTTGGGTAATACTGCGGGAACTTGGATGAAAGTGTATTCGGGCTCGGATCTTCAGAGCATCAGAAACAACAACAGATATTAGGCATATTCTGGCGGGAATTGTTGGGGCGATAAACGAGATATGAGAAAACAATTGCAGGGAAAGTATTATTTCATTTTCAATACAACTTGCAGTGTTATGAACCTATGAATATATTATTTTGGAGAGTCTGCAGACATACAAATAGATTCATTTGTACCGTAATTTATGCACAATTTGTAGACTTTGCTTGCAGACATTGGTTATAAATATGTGTGATGAACCACATACCTTCACGTATGAGAATCTCAAGGAGAGCTGTAAATCAAGCTCCTGGGAGATTAAGGAGAGCTTTTCGCTCTCCTGAAACATTTCACATATTTTTTATGGTCTATATTTCTAGCACAATAGGGCAAAATATAACGGACTAAATATCATTAATATCATTGCGATTTGTGAACATTATTAGCATATTAACGGGAGTTTTACCCCCAGAAAAAAATAATAAAACCCTTTTCTTAGGAGAGCAATCAATTGTTCTCCTGAGCACTTTTCAGGAGCGCCATCGCGCCGGCGCTCCTCATAAATGAAGGTCTGGAACCACGGCAGATCGGGTACACTATGTCGCATTCTTCATGTTGAGATATGTGAGGTTTCCTCTAAAACATATCACATGTTCAATAGAATATGACCAAATAAAATAATAAAAGGCAGTAACTTACCAAATAAATATATTCTTGATTTTGGTATCAAAATAAGGCTAATGGTATTCTCTTTCTTTTGACATCTCAATGTATTATATTAGTATGGATGTGATATTATTACTAAAATAGAAAACGTTAATTTGTAATAAAAAGTCAACTTGATGTATACATATCAGAGTGCGAAATAAGATAAAAAATAACAGGTCTGGCGGATATGCTCACCTGGAAATTTGCAGATCCGCAAAAAGGATAAATTATTTTAAAAATTGTAAAAATCTATACAAATAATCATGTTCATTGCGAATCACACAATTTTGAAAAATATTTTGATAATCTGTAAGTAACTGTCAATGCGGATCGGGGTTAAAGGTCTTTTACTATTTCAGTATGAATTCAGAGTTTACATGTCATATCAAAGGGAACATATTTACAATGTGGATTGAATTGTGGAAGATGATTACAACTCAGTTTAGAACTCATTAATTGATGACAATAGGTAACCCAAACTATACACAATGCTGCAGTAATCAACACACTTTATAGGCATAGACACAGGCCTATACTATCGACGACCGTCAACATTCTCTTAAATTCTTACCCAGACATGAAAGAAAGAACATTAACTGTTCTGGAAAGATCGTTATAGATTCTGATTACCGTTATTAAAAGTTCAATTGATTGATTGGATTTGTTTGTTGACAATGCCAGGGTTATGTAAGCCACCCAAAGTAATATCACTCAGTTAGAAGTAATTGAACTGGAATATAGTTATGATCATCCTGTATTCAAAGTTGTGACCTTGCAAAAACAAATCTTAAACGCTCTATCTATTGAGCTAGCCAACCAGGTCGGACAGCTACAATTACTATATATACAGCAATATACAATGAATGTTGCAAACCTCACTAAAACACTACACAACTACAACTACAGGCACCGGGCAGTAGTTCTATTAAAACCATGATTAATGATCATATCACGATGGGATAATTTATCCCCTTTTGACGAGAGTGACGAATGTTACATAATTGTATCCTATACTGTACACCATTCGTCAATTTTGCCACAAAGGCGACAAATTGATTAGTAACGGTACGCTATTGACACTTAACACCATTTAGTATCTTAACACATAGTCCATGGTTGCGCTACGGCGGCAAATCCAAGACACACAAAAGCAACCGTGAACTTTGCTACCGGCATATTATTGCTCCGTAGCCTCCAATCGTAACTAAGTAATAGTTGTGCCATATTTCAGCGCTGTCCCTCGTAAAGTTGTTGCGCAATACAAAATTGCGCCGAGCTCATGCACCGCACGCCGTCGTCTCGAGAGCAGTTCGCTCCGGAAATCAAATTAGCGTCCAATTTCGGTAATAAGCTGAAAATCGTGTCCCTAGTAATTGGTGCCACAATATTAAAATTAGACCTATACAGTAGCTGTCGGGGATGCGGGTAATGCGGGATACGGTTAATTGCGGATTAGTCATTCCGGTTCAAAAATTGGCGGTGGTTAAATATTGAAAACAAGTGAATTATGGCAAAAGTTGATCTGAAACCCAAGTCGTACAGTCACGGTATACTTTAATGTGTGTAAAAGCAAAGCACATGCAAGTATTATTACTCATATACAGTAATATACAGTACCCAATGAAACACGTGCCACTTCAGTATTCAATAGTCAAAATCGGCCGAGAGATAATAGTAGGCCTATACACATTCAAATCAAGAAATGCTAGGACGGTATAATTATGCAATTAACGGATGAAGCTAACTCAATGCAAATTCTTGCCATCCTAAGTATGGCTGTTTATTTATTATAATACGCATAATACTAACGCTTGGACCATCAAACCCTGTCCCCAAATTTACAGGGGTATGTATGTGTAGGGCAGGGTAGGAAACTAGCAGGCGTCCGGGTGCCCGAGACGCCCAGATATACTGCAGGGCAACCAATTATTGTAAAGATTAGTGTAGCTGGTTGCCCTGTGCAGGCCTCTACGTATAAAAATGCCAGGGGAGCATACCAATGCCCAATACACCCTCCTGTCAGAAAATAAGGTAAAAACATGAAAAAAGAAAGGAAAAAAAATATTTTTTTTAAGGAGCGCCATAGAGGGCGCTCCTCGGTGCCTGTCGGGAGCGTTTAAAGAGCGCGATTGCACTGGCGCTCCTCAAACGTGGACGCCTGTCTGTGGACACCCATCTCAATTGAAATAGTGTTGTTTATGAACAACCATAGGATTTTCTTAATTTCGAACCCTGTGTGTGTGTTTTTCTCAAGGAGGTTATGCTTCCCACGTAACAAAGATGCCATTATAATCATTCCAAGATATGCCAATATGTCAGTACTGTGTCTCATCCAACGGTGAAACAGGTCACGCCCCCCTCATCTCCTTTGTGCCACAGCAGTGTAGATATCCACCCAATTAAATTGTTTTTACTAGGGTCATTCTTGTCAGTTTTTATACTACTCTCTCTAAATCCCCTTGTTTTCCTCTTAGCCTCTATCGGTGCACGTCTTGCATGTGTCGTTTCTGGTAATTCTTAGCTCGTGGCATATTAGCCTATGACATCTTGCTTCTGAAAGAAGATTCCATTTCCTTTCCTTGTGTAATTTTTGCATGTTCGTTCTTGGTTTTGAAATCTTGATAGGCCACTTGATTTTTTGTAGTTTTCCGAGGAGTTTTTCATCATTTTTTTCTTCAAAAGAAACCATGGTCCATTCAGAGATCCATTCCCAGTGGTATGTGTCGCTTTCCATAGATGTTTTAATTTCTGAATCCCTACATATGTGACCTGCCACCACAAAAGCAGCGTAAAGTATTTTTGGGGGAAGTTGAGATTATGTAATATTATGATTCTAAAGTTCATTATCATTTGTAACGGTTTGGGGCAAGGTATTGGCTGAAAAATATCTTGCAAGATGGTGAACATTCCTATCTCAGAAAAATTGTGTATTGAAAGTTATGCTTTAAAAATGTCAATATCAATACTTAGTCATTATCTACAATATGAGTTATTAATGTTGTATCAAAACTTTAACACTTGTACATAAAACTTGTTTATGCTTTCCACAAAATATTCCCTAATAACTCAAAAAAGTGTGACTTTATATCGTTTTTGTGGTGGCAGATCACACATATATCATTGTATACCAGTGTATCAAATAATAAGATTATTATAAACCACCAATACAATTAATGCCCAGGGTCTCCCACATTCCCCCCTGACTATGTGACCAATTATTGGTTCAATGCATTTATCTATTATTCAAATGTATTTAGGATCCAGTGGGGAGGGGGGAGGGGGGGGCTCTGGCCTGTAGGAGAGGTTCCTAAATATAGACATATTTCTAAGAAATTAAAAGGGAAGGTATTGGGTACATGCATTGTCCCAGCATGTATTTACAGTCACTGGCCCTGTCAGGAGCTCAATAACAGCGACTCCAAATATGCAAAATTGGATGAGAAAGATTGCAGGGGTTAAGCCGGTGGACAGGATGAGGTTTGGGGATATGTCGGGAGGAATATGAATGAATGAATAGGTTTCTTGGCCCTTCTCAACGCAGTGGTTATAGAAGCCACCCAAAGCCT
This sequence comes from Scotoplanes globosa, assembly GCA_027575025.1. Lineage (NCBI taxonomy): Eukaryota > Metazoa > Echinodermata > Holothuroidea > Elasipodida > Elpidiidae > Scotoplanes > Scotoplanes globosa. The sequence goes on along the minus strand of JAODAI010285163.1, from coordinate 1,903 downwards.
TTGATATACCAGTTAGATAGAGCCACTGGAATATAATCATCACTCCGGAATCGAACTCCTGAGGAGATTGGGATGAATAAGAGTCTTACAGAGAGGGCGAAAAGGGGCGCATGAGGTGGGCTGGACAAGTAGAACGTATGGATGAAGGGTGACTCCAGACAATGGCGATGTCACATGTGGAGACTGGTAAAAGGGGTAGGGGGAGACCTCGTTTGAGATGAAATGACTTGATAGGGATTTTTATAGGAGGGCTTGAGGTGATGGAGATTTGAGGGTCACGGCTACGGATAGAGAGAAGGAGAGCTTTGGCCAATGATGCGGCTGTCCGTATTTTCTTCCTCACTACTCTTTAGGGATTCATGAGGTAGAGAGAGAGAGATTGTACAGGTCTATTGTAGAAATAAACATATATATTCAAATAAATATCTATCATTCAAAATTGGAAATGAATTAGCAATCTCTGCTGTAGTAATTGTCTATAGAATAAATGTTGCTAATATTGTAGGCAGCTAATATTTACAAGCATTATTAAACTTGCAAAGATATCATGGAATGTTGAATTAAAAATGATTCAAACAAAATTTAGTGAAATGCGTAATCCAATTCACACATACCTGTACATGTATAGAACTATAGATTACCTATTTTGAAACATAGAAACTACTAGAGCTCTGCTCAGCCAATATTGTATCTCAAAATCAATTCACATTTCCATTTTAAAGATATGGAACTATAGAAGAGTAATAAAAAAATATCAATTTCCCTTCAAAATACTTTACATTTAATTGATATCTTTGTAGCAGGTCAGATATAGAAGTAAACATTTAGGCCTATATCAAAAACAAACTGAAGAGTGTTATCATAAAAGTGTTTCCAACTTTGCAATGGATCGATTTCTCATCTAATTTGAAGCCCAAATAATCAATTAAATTTGCACCCTCTATGTAACTTACAAGTGTATATATCTAGGTTTATAATAATATAGGCAATCCTCAGAAATCTTGTTCCCAACTACTCGGGACGATACGGATGACAGAAGTGAGCTGTCACAGCGTCCTTCTAAACAGAGTCAATCAATATTACATGCCATAGTGGCCCGTTATAATGAACCTACTTCAAATCAGTGTCCCTACATTCCCTGCAGAACATTGTAGTATTTTATGTTACGGTATATTCTGGTTTGTGAACCCAAACTGCAATTTTTTCCTGCTTTCCGCACAGCATACAGTCTATACCAGGCAAGTCAGTCTTTTGGCTTTGGCATACATGATGTCGCTATAACGTTGACAATAATCCAGGGTCATGGTGTCAGGGTTCAAAGGGTAAAGATATGGATTCACAAACCTAAGATGATGAAAATTCATGCGTACCGTACCGTGTATGTTGGGAATGTACTCTTCTTTTTATAAGAAACTCATTTATAAGAAAAGAAACTCATTTATAAGAAACAACTACTAGAGGCCCCGAAAGTTAAGAAACTTATTATTACATTAAAAATCATCAAGAAACTCCCCCAAAAATAGTATTAACAAGACACATGCAAAGTGCATGATGATTTCTTGTCTTAATTTTGGGCTTTGCCTGTACATTGTAAAACAGCCTAGGCTCTAGCCAGGGTTCAAAATAAAGAAAATCCCATGGTTGAAGTTTACTTTACGAGTTACATGGAAAAGAAAAAAGTTGGGTTTAATTTTTTAATATGTACACGATTGAATCGGGTTTCCGGTAGTTGGATGTTGTTTATATAAGAGGACCATTGCCCCAATAAATATTCTGAAATAGCCTGTATTCATCAGACATCCCTCTTAAATTTATCTTGTAATGTCAATCAATTAAGGTTATCCAATTATATTAAATAGGTCTAATGGACCTTCAAACCACTTATTTGCACAAAGATTATATA
>JAODAI010285052.1:0-10034 GCA_027575025.1 Scotoplanes globosa | reverse complement strand
TGAGCCCTAGTGCATATAATGACTATACCTAGCTTGTACACAGTACAGCATGCATAGGCATTCTACACAGTGCTAGCTGTTGTATCCATTCATGGAGCTATCAACTGCAATATCGATTTGTTCATACCCAAACAAACAACTCAGGCAATTATCAGGATTATATAGGCTTTCAAAAATCCAGAGTTTGATTCAAACGGACTCATCAATAGGCAAGCCGCACGTCAAGATTGGTGGGCTTTCTGGTATAACTAATTCTCCAGGAATATGGGTAGAGTTAAAAAAAATTAACTAAAGTCTGCCTCAGGTTCCTAGACCCATACAGTAGTGGGGTTTGAGTCATGCAACAACCCGACTCTTAAAAGTATCTTCTTTAACCCGTTTCAGCACCAGGCATTTACATAATACAAATAAATAGGACACACATCTCACATAATGCTAAATTGGAAGAGATATGGACATATATGTTACATAATTAAGTTAATGCTTATTGATAGTTGACAAAAATTGAATTCATTTTTTTTTATTTTCAGAAAATTACGTATGCATATTATGCAAATTAGGATGCCATTTTTCCCCTTCCGTTTTCCAGTTTGCGAATTAGGACGCCATTTTTTCCTTTTGTTTTCCCGTTTTAGCAATCGATCCTCCGACAAGGATGCGGTTAACTACTACAGTAAGGTACTACCTACCACTCACACAAACATGCTGGATGTCCCCATTAGTCGCCTGTTACGGCATGCATGGGGAAACAATGTGTGTATTCCTTACCCCGGAACACACACAGGCAGTGCCAACCGAATTAGCTGAATCGTTGATCTAGTCACAAAGCGGTGACGTTGAGATTCAAGATGTTGAGATGGCCTATTGGTTAGGGCAACAGCCTCGCGATCGGAAGGTCGTTGGTTCGAACCCCAGGGCTGATGTTGGTCTTTTTGGCATGTGTCCTTGAGCAAGGCAATTTATCTTACTTGCTTCACTCCACCCAGGTGTATAATTCAGAACCTACGAGGTGAATCTATGTCAACTTGGCACTGATTTAGCTGCTGCCTATTGTACCTACGCATGTGTGTGTCGACGAGTTCACGAATGACTGGGGTAATAATTGTGCTGTGCCTCGGAATAGTTCGCTAGATAGATGGCGCATGATAAGTGCTGTATTTATATTATTACCTTTGAGAAGTAGCCTACAACGTGGCAGCCGGTTGAATCGTTCTCCGTCATGATGTAGAAGAGGAAGGGCTCCACGTCGTAGTACAGGGTCTTGTGATCCAGAAACAGCTTGGCCAAGAGGCACAGGTTCTGACAGTAAATCTATAAAGTATAAATTGTCACTAGTTTTAAAGAATAAGAAATTACTAAAATATATATTTTAAAATATTGTTAACTTTTTTGACAAACAACATTGTTAATAATAATAGCAATATAATTTAATAATAACATTAAAAACATATAGAAAAAGAAACATTTCTCATGTAAGCATACATTTTGTGCAGCTATATGGAATTAATAACTTGAAATAATACTACTACAAGTCAATTCAAATGTAATTCCATCAACTGAAACCATGGCAACCAACATTTCGTCCAATGTGATACCTTCATATTTTTATACAAAGTAAATAATTATATTAACAAACGTTTTTCAATACAAAACAGACCCAAGGCACTAAAACACTAACTAAATATGTGAGTTTTTTAGTGCTGTGACCGCAGGAGGGGGAGGGGGGCTAATGTTGGTGGCTCGGGAGCTATGAAGTTCAGAAATTGAGAGATCCCAGGTTCAAGCATCGGTCGGACTGAGTGGTTTTCATCCGAGATTTATTTCCCATGCGAACGACTTTCTCAAAATAAAAAATCCAAATTTGACTTCAAATAACTAGTTGAAGCCGTTTAGATGAGCTTGCTGTCTGGAGGAGGAAGCATGGCTCTGATGAAAGGCAAGGCAGCCTTGTTGAAGGATGTAACAGTTGGCATGAGAACAACAGCAGCTGGTAGATTGTTCCAAGTACGGATGGAGCGAGGGTAAAAAGAAAACTTGTGTGCATCCGTTGATGAATTAGGGAGCTGGTACTTCAGCTGGTGATCATATCGAGAGATGTAGGAGGCAGGTGCGATGCAAGAAGGAAAGTTGATGTTAACAAAATGATAATGGATCTTGTAGAACATTGCAGACTGTGCCAGTAGACGTCTAACATGAAGGGAGTCCCAGCCAAGGTTGGTAATCATGGGAGTAACATGCGACGTCCTTCTATAATCAGCAAACACAAAACGTGCAGCTGCTCTTTGGACATGTTCAAGTTTATCCACTAGTGTCGTGGTATAAGGATTCCACGCTTCCGCAGCATATTCGAGGCGAGGACGGACTAGGGATTCATACGCTTTCTGTTTGACAGCTCTGGAACACGGTGTTAAAGTTCTGCGCAGTAGGCCGAGAGTTCTGTTGCACTTTTGGATGTTATTATGACAATGTTTATTCCACCTGAGATCACTGGATATGGAGACACCAAGATAGTCATGCTGATCGACTCTGGAGAGGGGCTGCCCAGAGATGGAATACTGGTAAGAGCTCAGATTGCGTTTGCGAGTGATGGGGATGACAGCACATTTCTTAACATTAAATTCCATTTGCCATGTAGTGGCCCAATCAGTTAAGGTGTCGATATCTTCTTGGAGCATCAGATGATCATTGCTGGTATGAATCTCTCGGTAGAGTATGCTGTCATCGGCAAACAGCCTAATTTCTGAGTTGAGGTTCTCTTGGATATCATTTATGTAAATTAGGAATAGTGCTGGTCCGAGAACGGAACCTTGGGGTACTCTGGATGTAACATTCCCCCATGATGAGTGTTTGCTGTTTAATACTGAAACAACTTGTTGGCGGTAGATAGAAAGGCATTTATCCAGCCAAGAGTAGATCCCCTTATCCCATAGACTAGTTCAGCTTAGCGGAGAGACCTTATCAAACGCCTTACTGAAACGTACTGAGACGTGTCCAAAGAAGCGTAGTCTTCTGTGAGCTACAATGGATGACCATGCTGTCTGCTCAGTTTGACAGTAGAGTTATTCATTTGATATCTCTAACGTTTAATAGGCCCTACCCTAGCCTATTTAATTATTTTTTGTTTTGAATTTGAAAAGAAGTTTTAACTTAGGTCATCGACAAATAATACACCCATTATACTACTTGTAATGTTGAGGCATTAGTTATTGTAATTTTAATAATATTACCAGTTTTTCAAGTTCATCAGCAGTCGGATCTAGGGCCAAAATCATTCTGAAGATTCTGAAGAACTTTCGCGATCAGTAAAAAGTTTTGAGTTTTTATTTGGATTTGTAACTTAAATCGAATTGAAGATAGGTCTAATTTCAGCCGCACGCTGACTCTGAGTGAGTGGCATGCGTAGTAACACATTCAGAATTATTTCAAGGAATAGCTCATTTTAGTCGAGATAGTGTCCAAGATATTCAATCAATCTATCATGGTTAATTTTACATTGATCCAGTTTACTTGAAACATTGGCGGCGGATTTATTCTGCATCCTCTTTGTTGTGCTATTGTTTTATTGTTTTAAATCTAAAATTCATCCAATAATTTTAGTCAATTGCTCTTCCTCTAACGGTTCTCATATTTTTCATGATCCTATTATCTTCTTTTTTCTATGTTTATTACTGCCATTTTTAGATTTCACTGTACATACTTGAAACATGACTCTTCTTGTTCTTTAGTGGTTGGTGCCACCCAATCTTCTTCTTTTTTTTAAATTGATTTTTCCTTACCTTGAATTTTCAAGTTCATACTGTCATCAATTACAGTGTTAATAAGTTTTTAATTATTTTGTTATTGAAATGTATAATTTGTGTTTTATCAGTCTCTTATACTCTTTCGGAGGATGAGCAGATAATAAACTTAAACTGAAACTAGTAGTAGGTTGAGTCACATCCAATGATGCGTCTATAACGGGCAGTATGCGCTTATCACTTCATTGGCCTCGTCTATTCGACGGCGTCAGTCTCGGCTGTAATTATGGTTACAAAGTTTGGCAAAGTCTTCCTGACAATGTTAAGCATTCTAAATCAATTCATACTTTCAATATAAAAGTTACTGCACATTCTTTACTGGAGTAGTCTAGATACTATATATTGCTATTTTAATTGATAATCTACCTAAATGTATATGTTACCCTATTTAATTATTTTACTTTCTATTCACATTTTTCTCACCTAGCTTTAGACATATTGTTCATATTCCTTTATTTTCACTATCTTGATTAGTTTTCATGTTTCTATGGGCACTAGCCTTGACACTTGTTGTTTTACTAGTGGCCCAACATATGTGTTTTCTTAATATTATTTATCTATGTTGTGATAAAAAGTTGTATCATATGTGAAATAAATTTGAACTTTTGTCTTATTTGTCGCTAAACTAGTAATTGCATTTCAAAAATGCATACTGTAGAACAAAAAAATAATGAAATAAACCTTTCATATTGTCTTTGCATATTGTCTTTGCATGTATGTTTTCTTGTTTATGTATGATTCTTGGATCAATCGGTTGTAAATTAATTTAAGCTGGTTGATGATTTTGTAGATGATGTTGAAAGTGTTGATCAACAAAAGGGGTTTTTGTTTTTGATAATGGCAAATGCATGATATACATGTATGTCAGTGGCAATTGCATTAGAATAATATATTTTTTTAAAAACTACACCGCCTGGATGCGCCAGTCATCCCACTGACTGGCGCAATGTCAGCACCGTTTACCAAAAAGGGAGTATATCGACAATACATGTTACTGTTAGGCCAAAAAAGAAAGAAAAGTTGATCGTCCAGAATTTCTGAGAAAGAGGAGGCGGGATCGAACTTCTTTTTTTAGACATTGATAATCTGCCTTTAACCCTTTTAGGACCGCGGTCGCCGTTCGGCGACAAGGAAAAAGGTCCTGCAGATACCACGCTCGACGATCGGCAACATTTAGAGAGTGCAATTTATTTTTAATCTAATCTATTCTAATCAATTTTAGACCTTTCGCGTTCGATGGACAACACAATATGTGTCATGTGACATAGGGTTGCATTGTAATTTCTAAAGTTATTCTCAATTGAAAAGTGCAATTACCACACGCTGAAGAATATTACGAAATACACGGTTAGTCGGTTACGCAATACACGGTTTTCATGTGACTTTCTTAGTCGTTTTGTATATTTCTTGTATATTTGTCAAATCGTCACCTACATCATATATTTTTAGATCAAATGAAAGATAATTATGTTATGAACAACATTGATACACTTCATATTATTGTAGGAAGTTGTCTTCATATAAAAGTTGATGATTGTAATGACATAGTCATAAGATCTTGTTACACTGAAAAAGTGGCTGGTCTGGGTGGCTAGTTTAGCATTTCGACCGTCGGTCCCGAAAGGGTTAATCTTAATACTAAAATAGTCAATATATTTGTACACATGTATGCAAGTTACACAGCAAACAAAGATACTAAATATTTTGGAGTTTGTTATTTTGGGGAAGAGAGTAAAAACTATAGAAGAGATTCTTATAATAAAAATGTGTACAATATACACACAGACGTGGAAATAAGGTAACAGCAGGACAAGGCCAATTTATTCAGGTTTAAAGGGCACAAAATATACATCTTGGAGGGCACGAAGGCCAAATTCAATAGATAGATGTTAACTACTATGCAAACATTTTGATGGAGTGCACAAAATATGTTTTCTGAGGACACAAAGACCACTGTGGCCTTGAAAATGTGCCATTCTACAGGGTACCAAGGCCATTGCCAAAAATACCAAGGCCATGGCCTCCATTTAATTTCAGGCCTGTACATGTCCATGAATATAGGAGGGCTACCTAAAGCCATACTCACAATATACTGTATAATATGTCCGATCCTAAATAATTGAACCACGGAATATTCTGCCATCACAGAATATGCCACAAAATCGCTGAATTTGTATTTTTTCCATGGAAAAATACATTTTCCCCAAATTTGTATATTTTTGTATTCTAAATTGTCCCCCCATGATACACGTACCTGTAATGATGTGAATGTCCGGGTAATTGTCAAAATTCAGTTCCACGAGGGCGCTGGCCTTCTCAAATTCATCGTGCAGCTTCTTCTTTTTCTTTGCTGATCCGCAGACCCTGTAGATGCCGATGGAACTCAAACCCCTCATCTCCACTTCCTGAACACACTTCTGAATGATGAATGGAATGTTGGTCTCGCCGTCCTCCCGTCTGGCCACCACATCGATGTGGACCCCAAACAGACCCCGGCGGTCCAGCGAGGGAACCCTCTTGAGGGTGGCGGACCTCTCGGTGAACGCGAGCGTCGCAAACAGCACCCCCCTGGGGTCCAGCCTCAGCGCCAGGGTGTGCACCTCCTCCTTGTAGCCCCGGGTCGGGGAGGTCAGGAGGTTGCTGAAGCGGATGGCGGTCCGGTAGCAGAGTTTCTGTTTGGCGTCGTGGTCCGATCCGTAGCTGTAGATCATGAGGCTGAGGTAGTGCGACTGCTCCAGGTCGATGTCAAACTTCTCGTCCCAGCAGAACTCGTCCTGACCGCAGATGGTGAACGTCTGCGCCTTGTGCACAGAGTCCACCTCCACCACGCAGTACAGGTCGCGGGTCTCCTTCTTGGTGGTCATCTTGCGGCCCCCGTGAAGGTGCAACGTCAGGATGCCGGAGAAGGAGGACGGGGAGCGGGCCCGGGACCCGATGTCACCCTTGTACTTGATGAAATGGGCCACGTCGACGTCCAGCGGCTTGTTGACGGAGATGCGACGCGATTTCTTCTTGTCCGGCGACGGCTGGGGAACGTACTTTTGGGACGACTGACTCGGGTTGCTGCCCTTCCGGCCAATGAAGTTGATCTTTGTCGACTGGGGCATCTTGAAGCGGGAAAAGTCTAGCGATATGCCGGCCACCTTCCTTCGGATCAGTCGCTGTTCATCCCGTCTCGGTGACTGGGGGGGCTCACCCGGAATGGAAGTCTGTCTCGTCATCTTGGATAGATCTGCATAGAGTTACAAAAGACAAGAAGGGGAAAATAAAAGTTCTGTTATATAGACGTGCGCACAACTTTACTAAAATAAGAGTAATATACGGTACCTGTATATGATTATTTAAATAGGACTGGAAGTTATCTGGATCAGAAAGGCCACAGAAGTTGCGATTTAAAACATGGCTGTGTATAATCACTTAACATTAACGTAATAAAGTTTAAACATGGATTATGCAAGGACAATATACTGTCCATGTAGTGAATTTGATATTATTAATCATGCCTGTATGCATCAACACATTTAACAAATTGAAATTCAGAGCGGAAAAAACAAAGAAAAAGTATATTAGGCCTATAATAACTTCATAAGTATACATTATCTGAAAATTGAAACATAGACGTAACCTTTCATTGGAGAAAAATCAAGAGAGCACTAAGTCAAGACAACTACGGTACTATAAACAGACAGATCTGAACTATAAAAATAATATTGACAAATTCTCCTTTAACAAAAATGAATTCTTATTCAGCACATGTGTGTGTTATAGACCAACTTAATTATTAGCAGTGCTGTTCCTTTTCTAAAACTACAACATCGTGATGAAACATATCCCCAGATGTTATCATATGAGTCAGTCACCATCCTACACTTCACATTTAAACAACAACTGTAATTAATTCATTGATTGGTTTCCTTCATTAATTGTTATATTCCTCTCAGTGGAAGCAGTCATATAAATCAGTGTAGTAAATTACCTCCTATACAGTCATGATATATCTATTAGTGCCAGACAGGTCTATATGGTTATAGTACGCAGATATAAACCACATGCAGCATACATATACTTTTAATAGTACCCATACATTATCTAGAAAAACAGTGTATTTCTAGCAGCAGCTACAATATTTTCGAGATAATACTAACAAGAAACATGCAAAGTGCATGATGATTTCTTGTATTAATTGTGCACTTGCTTTGCCTGCACATTGTAAAATAGCCTAGAGGTTCTAGCTTATCAATATTTGACAAACAAAGCCCACCCACGCAATAATATTCGAGGTAGGTATCATCGTCAAAATAGGCTTCCTATACCGGCACGAAGGGCATCAATGTACCAAATACCAATTTGATCTATGATTATTGAAATATCGTGTTCACGAGCCATTTCTTGAGATTTTCGCAATAAGATCCGCCCACTCATTAATATGCACAGGCATCACCCAAACATGGGCTATAGGGCATAATTTTTCCAAAATCTGAAGAAAAAAAAATGTGAGAGCTTCGCCTGTACATTGTACAATAGCCTATCAATATTTTATTAATAAAGCCCTGCCCACTCATTAATATGCAAGGTATCATCGCCAAAATCAATAGCCTTCCTAACCGACCCCATAGAGCAGCCCTGTACCAAATATCAACTCAATTCGACCTACTGTTATTGAGATACCGTGTTCACGAGCCATTTCATGAGATTTTCACAATAAGCCACACCCACTAATTAATATGCATGTTATCACTGCCGAAAACAGGTGAGTTTCTTTCGTGTGCCATAGGGTAGGCCTATAATTTTTTCCAAATCTCAAAAACAAAAATTGTTCGTCTGTACATTATAAAATAGCCTAGCCTCTAGCCTATCAATATTTTATTAATAAAGCCCTGCCCACTCATGAATATATGCGAGGTATCTTCAATAGGCTTCTAACTGACCCATTGAGCAGCCCTGTACCAAATATCAACTCAATCCGATTTACGGTTAAATTGAGTTATCGTGTTCAAGATAATGTGTTTGCAATAAACACCCAACGCGACCACGCAACCCCCAGCCACCAAAAGATTGCACGGCGGGGCACTGGAGTCACCCTTGTCCCTCACCCCCTTCCAAACTAGGCATAGATTCTGGTTTCCTTCATTGTGGAAGGAGGCGAGGACAAGGGTTGATCACTGGGCTCACCCTTGTCCCTCACCCCCTTTTTTATTTCTCTCTTGGTCGGTGGGTGTTGCATTCAAAATGTAAATTATTTCATGCCAATCAACTTTGCTACACCACAAAAGTTAGTAGATGATCCGTTTTCATGTAGAAAATAAAGATTGAATGTCATGCATGGGAAATGCAAAATTTCACGGAACTGCTTGATCCTGAAGGCCATTGCCTGGAAATATAGTGCGACTGCGCTGTCCTGAAATTATTCAATTTAAACAGGGAGTTGCTAGAGAACCTCAAATAAGTACAGTATAGTATAGCTTTACTATATGCTGTTAACAAATAAATTTCACATGTGAGTAAAGTGTCAAACTGGTACTGGTAGTATATTTATTATATACAGTATGTCACAGAGATCAAATGATGAACATCTGCACTATATTGTAGGTCAAGATAAAGGTCCATTTATGGGACTGTTTTCTCTGCAGGTGTTAAGATATACTGCATGCTGTATCATTTGCATGTGGTGAGAGCTTAGCATCAGGAATGTACAATTACTGTGTGGACTATACATACCATTTTAATAATATACCAGAGAGTTACAATAACATGTTTCTCTGGTGTGAAAGCACAGCCCCCAGATCCATGCTTATAAAATTGCACAATATATATATGCAAGTAGTACTATAGGTAGGCAGACTTGCCAACATTGACTAAATTGTAGGTGTGTGCATTTTGATGACTGATCTGTCAGTCTACTGATCTGTGAAATTTACTATCTAAGTGGAGCGCCAAGGCTGGGGCGAAGCGTACAGAGAAAATTTGAGATTTACAGTGTCCTTAGATGCAATCTGGTGCAACGTTTGCCCAATTTAAAGTCAACTTTGTATTAACAAATTTACATAATTTGGGACTAATTGCATTATGTATTTCATCATTTTACACAGAAGACAGGCACTAAAAATGCATTTACCCTTATCTGTTCCGGAAATAAAAAAGTATGCGTGGCACGGCTTTGGATATTGGCTTGGATTTTACCTTTTTTTAAATTAATTTTAAGTTGAGGCAATTATGCGTGTGATTAATGGTGGATGG
>JAODAI010284941.1:0-10035 GCA_027575025.1 Scotoplanes globosa | reverse complement strand
TAAGTCTTTGGAATGACCCAACCCGGATTATAACCTGGGACGAACCAACCGATTGATGGATGCTTAACAGATCGATCCACCGTAGTCAGTTTGTCTTCAAAATTTACAATATCATTTATCAGGGCGTCGGCCATCATTCTTCTTCTTCAAAGAATACGACCAAAAATAAATCTACATCAACAAATCCTTACGACGACGTCACTAATCTCAGAGGTATTTTATATAACGACTGTTATTTTAAACCATCAAAGTGAGAGAGAAGCTTACAAGCTTATCGGTTCATTTAATAGCACTTTCCTCTGAATCTTGTTCTAGTAGAGGATTACTGGATTGTTGTCCATGCTCCATACTGAACATCAAGCGAAAAGGCAACATGTACAGCCTTATTATATATTACAACTCCGTGTTAGTGTTAATAAACACCCAATTAATACATTTGATTCTTTATTTACATACTTTTAATTAAATCTCAGTGGTTCAGATTTGAAATCCTGGATTCCCCCAGACCTCAAACCGACACACTTGACCCCTGAATGACCCCAAAGTCTCCTGATTGAGGATCGTTGCGTCCTATGTGCTGCAACCGTGTTTCACCGCTCTACTACAGAACCGGTTAATATATTTAGATTCTACTTTTTGGAGGATTTTTATATCTTACCTGAAGATGGTCTCCCAGCTGTAGACTGAACATGGCTGAAAGTGCGGGCTGCTTCTGCTCCAGGCAAACCTGGTAACGGGAAAATATTGGAAAATTTGTTAAAATATGCCAAAGTGCTTTCCTCATTATTTAACTATATTAGTTATTATACAGGTGACCGCCTAATCTTGTAGTAAATGACTACATGTTGCATTAAAACAAAGTTATATTTTATAAAAACAAAGGATTCAGCTTTAGACCGTAACGTATCCAATATTTTATGGAAATTCACGGAATCTGTAAATTATTTTATTGATTTTTCTAAAAAAAACAAGAAAACGACTTTGCCTTCTTAAATCGAAAGGATTGGTGGTCCTAAAATTACTGTTAATTCACGATTGTATTAAAGTCACCAGCTTTTCAGTTGCTACTAATAGAAGACATTTTTATTTTCATAATTTCACCCTTTCGCTACTGAGGTATACTTGAGCTATGTTAAATTGAACACTGTTCCTGAATTTACCTCTCAAGATGGCCATGTTCATTGTTGATACTGTTTTCTGACTAAGTGTTATCAATAATATACACCTACCCGCCCGCCCAGGTTAGGCCAAATGATAGTGTGTGTCGTCATTATGAGGCTACAATTCCCATACCTATAACGTTTGACATAATTACTATACACATTATAAAGCCTATACAGATATATTTACCCTCCAAATCTAATTAATATCAAATGCTGTTCTTGGTAGTTTTCGAAATCACGGTACCATATATTACCTATCAAAAAATTAATGTAATTCCGCTATTCCATCTATGATTTTGGATGTAGGTATGTATAAATACATCATAATAGGACCACCACATTTCTCGAACCTGGAGGCCACCATTTTGGTTTGCATTTATTATGAAGAGATGCATTGTGGGTAATATTTTTCTATACAATCATACAGTATCGATTGCGTATGTGAACGAATGAACCATCAGTTTACACTGCAGTATCTTTGAAATCAATGTGTCCTATACACCGCGACCGGACGTATGCCTGTATTCCGATCGTTTGAAATGCGGTCCGTAGCGAAAGGCTTAAGACTTTACCTATATTAATAACTATCATTTGACAAAGTACCAGAAGGCATCCAAAGTTTTTGTAAACGTTTTTGTCAACAATTTTGGCGGTAAAACGTCACTCAGTCAACTGCAAACAAGAGCAAAGCCTCCGTTTGGGATCAAAAAATATTTTTAGATTGGATGTTTTTAGTAATCTACTAATTTGTTGACGTCACTTATTTTATGATTGATTAGGTTTCCTGGCCCCTTTCAATGATGAGGTTATATGAACCACACAAAGCCTTTTGATATACCGGTTAGAGCTACTGGAATTAGAATTAGAATAGGGCGATTGGAGGGTCATGGCTTTGGATAGGGGGATGTGGAGAGCTCTGGCCAATGATGCATCGGTTAGTTAGTGTTTTCTTACTCTCCCCTTGAATGAATGAATAGGTTTCCTTCTCAACGCAGTGGTTATATGAGCCACCCAAAGCCTTTGATATACCAGTTAGATCCACTGGAATATTTGTGAGGGATACATGAGGTAGAGAGACAGATAGGGGGTGGAGATCCCATGCAGGGATATCTACTAATCAACATGCTTGTTCGCCCTGAGTTTCACTTCTCAACATTTTCAGAGTTCCGTGGCTCTGTAACATTTCAGAACTATTTCCTAATATCAATAAACACATCCGATACAGATATAAAGTTGGAGAATGTCTTACCCTGATGGCATGGTTGTAACAGTTGATGGCGGCCATTAGGTGCTCCTCGAAGTTGGGACATTTCAGCTTCTCGTCCGACCAATGGGCTTTGAGGAACAGACATGCGGAATGAACCAGGTACTGTGCCTCCCACGTCTGGTTGCCCTGGATGTGTTCACATCTGAAACAATGCATAGAAGTTATGCACGTCACATCATTTCATAAAATTTAATATAATAAAAATACCCTTGGTATTGGCGTAACAATTGCTGATTGGCTGATAGACAGACAGTGATTGGCTGTTCAAATTGAAAATTCAGAATCAAACCTGTGCAAATCCTCTAATGGACATACACCTCACTATAACATTAAATTGAAGCTCACATATGTTTGGGGCCCGTGAGACCCACAGCAGCGCCCATTTGGGGCTCATATAGTTCCCCTCTACTTTTTTTTAATATCATTTCAATTGATTCCTGTTTTTGCTAAACTGGGGGTATATAGGCTCAGCAATGAAACCTGGGTTAAGCTAATAATGAACAACCACTAGCATGAATATTTAACAATTAAAATAACAATAGTATTGATTAACTTTAATTCCAAATATGAAGTACACAAATATCAGGGACAATGGGGCCTCTAGTTCAGCAATCGTTAAAAAAATCACCATCATTACAATAAAATCGCTGCCTGTGCGTGGATGTGCCAATGCCCAACAAACAATAAGTCTGGCAAACATATTTACTCATTAGAACTACCTTTAATGCTTAAACTTTCTGACCGGTAACCACGAAAGTAGGAGTTTGCCGGCAAACATGAAATACATTATAATTTTCTTAATAGTGGAATAATTATCCAAATTTAAATTATCACATTCTGATATTTTTGTTGTGATATTATTAGACCTTTATATTCTATACCAAAATATTTGTTGCTGAAAATTGAATGGACACAGTTAAAATTTAGGCTAAAACATGAATTTATCTTGTAAACAAAGAAGATATTACCTCAATTTTTTCCAAATTTTTCAAAAAGGCACACAGAAAGCATATGCAAAAAGAATCACAACTTTATAAACCTCTGTCCGATGTAGGAAAATTATATATCAAACGAAAGCTGAAGGGTGCATTCTTTATTTGGCCCTAAAAAATAATTAATTTAGTGACAAGCATCTACTGTACATTATGCAGGTATCACTCGTAATCTTCACCCCACCACTCTTGAGGGTTCACCCCCTTTTGAACGTGTGACATTTTGATAGTCAAAGATTCACCAGGGTTATTATTTTAAAGGTATTGGGCTCCTCTTTCATTTTACACTAACATCTCAACTTCGTCGAGGGCCGACATAACACCTGATCTGTCATGGTGCATCACACATAAAGACTTTCAAGATTCACCAGACTCAGTAGCACAAGATCCACCATGTATCTCTGATGCAATCTCTTGATGCAATTAACCTTGCGCAATATCGAGATGTGCAGGAGGAATATCACAGAGCATGTCGAATAGACGAGGCCAATGAAGTGATATTATATTAAACACATCGTTGGCCGTGACTCAACCTACTACTACTACTACCATGTATCCCTTCAATGTGAATTCATAACTTGGCTTGAGGGGTAGGGTGGAGATCACCGTTGATGCCTACCTGTAGGTGATTGGTCACGTATACCACAACATCAACGATGGGGGGAGTGGGGGTGATTGGCAATTAATCCATAAAATCACTGTTGGATTCAAATTTTAGACTTCTCACAATGCCTACCTGGCTTTGGCCAATGAACACATGGCCGCGTACGCTGGACATTCCTGACTGTCTAAAGCTCGACCAAGGGCACCTGTGATACAAACAATGAGAAAAGTTTACTGGAGTTTAACCTCAAAATTAAAGCGACGTATAAACCTGAATTTACTTTAAAACTACATAATTCCGTAACAAGTACTATATACTGTATATCCCTCAAGGAAAGAGAGGTCGACATAGAAACAGCTGGCGCCGAGACCTGGATGCCGATATCAAGAGAACAGGCCTTCAAAACGGGCAGGGCGTCCAAGGTATAATTTTGAGCTGTTGCCCTCTTGCAAAGAGCACATTGGAAGAATCTACTAATTATATTATTCAAAATTAATGAAAAATGCATCAGTATGCTGGGATGCGACTTGCTGGAAATTGGCCATAGGTCCCATTTTCTGAAAATATCCTAGAAATTCCCCAAATGTGTTTAACAAAATAATCAATCATGTCCTGCTACCTCTCCAATTCCTAACGAGTCCATTCCACGGACAGTGAAGTTTCCACCATTTTTTTTCATTTCGTAAGTAAAAAAGAAGCACTTGGGAGAACCGTACCCGACTGTTTACGCCAGGTCCCAACAATTCCGAGATCCCGGGAACTTAGTCCCAACAGTATTTCTAAGGTGGGCCAACTCTGCGATTCCATCAGCTAATATGGGGAATTATCGTACAGAAAAGTATTTTGACAAGAAGTGGGGTCCTACGTTTACAATCCAAGCGGAGCGCACCTTCAGTTGGTACCAGTTTTACAGGGCTAACAATGTCCCACAGATCGCCGGTAATGGCAGTTTCTTGCTCTACACGCTAAATTTGAACAGCCCATTTAGTAATTGACGATTTAGAAGTGTTTGTTGTACTTTATGAAAGTGGGCATATTGGTGGGTTCTGAGTTTAAGGGGATGGCGTTTCTTTCACCACGACATCTACAAATGCTATGAAAAAGAAAACCTTGCTACAATGCTAGACCCAAAATAATGCCACCAATGTGTTATTCATTTCTTATCGAATACACCTAAAAAACTTTTCACATGTTGTTTAGAGAAAAAGTAATTTAGATTGATTTCCCCTAACTCAATTGTGTACTAATACAATCAACAAAATAGAAGTCACAACGGATTTAACTTACCAAACTGTTCAATAGCTTCAGCAACATTTGGCTTCCTCAAAAAGCGTCTAAAATAATAAAATAGAAAAGAAAATGTAAAATACTATATTTTACATAAACGTATTGTTATTATAGTTACTCATTAATAAATTATTATATTTACTTGAAATGAACATTATTCGTTGTATAATAATATTTATGAATTTAAACTTTGTTTAATAATTTAAAAGTCAGTGTTTGTCTGCAAATATGAAAGTCATTCAAATTGACAAAAACGTTTTTCTCGTGCTTGTTATTGTATACAATATTGTTTCATAAAAACAAGATTGGGTGAAAATAAAATGTCACAGAAAGTTCAATTTCCGGGTAAAATATTAATTGATACTTTGCCAATATGACAACATTTTTATTCAATTTATCTTTTCCAAAATACATAAAGAAGTACCGTTTATCCGATTTTATAGATAGATTCATCAAACAAAAGCTGTGGACTAATGAATGACATGCTTTAAAACGCAATTTAATTTTGGTGGCAAGCACATATTATGATGGATGTACAGTATCTCATAAGAAGAGTCAGATCTGGCATCCCTGAAAGTGTGCTGGGTACTTAATTGACAGATCATTGTTTCGCTTAATTCGGTCATTCCATCCCAAAACACTATATTTACATTTCAACAGCCTAGGGTAGCGAACACATTATCCGACCCCCTCATAGTATCCGACCGCCCATGGATTATTTGTTATTATCTACAAATTGGCTTTGATCTTAAATCATATACTTCACAATTTAATACATTGATGTCTCAGGCATTTGTAAATTGTACGATAACATTTTTTTAATTGTAAACAGGCTAGTTACACTTTTTTGTCTAAATTTGACATTGTTAAAACAGCTAACTTGCAAATACGGAGCTAAACTTAGTATCTACCTAATTGTCCTAGATAAGATACTAAACAAATTAAACGCAAGTGCCAACGCGCGTGACCTAAATCACCTTGAAACAAGCGCCGTAAAAAACAACCGCGGAGAAAAATCTAAAGAAATTTCACCCGCAGAAAACAATAATAACGATAATAAACTATGGACTAGCACGTCAATAGAATATAAGAAAAGCGAACTTCGAAGAATAAAACGAAGTTCACTAAGGATTAGAAAAACCTAGCCGTTATTAAAACTGCTAAGTAAAACTAATTAACACGTTACAACAAGTCTACTAATTAATTAAATAAATTAGTGCGAACCAACAATAATATCCTTGACCGAAGTCAAGAATAAGTAAAGGAACAATATAACACAGTAACACTACCGTAACAGGAGCCGGACGCCTTAGGCTTTAACGTACGTTACACAACTCACGATACAGCTTACGCCTTTTAATAAAACACCTAACCAAATCGAGTAATATAAAGCGGTAGATACGGGGCAAAATAATTAAGAATTAAATAAATGACTTAGCCGACACTGGTAGAACTTGTACTCGTCACTCTCAATCAGTAAAATCGGGCACAGCTCAGATCTAGGGCCGGGGTCACAGTCGGCCGGAAGGCGGGGCCTAGAAGGCAGAGCCTGGGAGATCGTGAGGCGTGAGGCCGATATGGGGAGTCTAGGTCACGTATGTTAATGTTCTCGATGTGATGAGGATTAGATTAGGAGTGGCATTATTGGATGTTGTTAGGGTAAGTATATGTCTATGAAGTTAATACATTGATATAGTTGTACGGTCCGATGGGGAGGTGCGTAAAAGGGTTCAGTCAGGGGCTCTGGCCTGGAAAAATTATGAGGGGGTTATGACAGATATAGGCACATTTCAAAGAAATTAAAAGGGAAAGTACTGGGTACATGTGTTATTCCAGCATGTATTTATGGGCTTCAGACCGTCGCCCTGTCCAATGCTCAGCAACAGCGTCGCCAAGTGTGTGAAAATAATTGGATGAGAAGGATCGCGGGGATTAAGCGGGCGGAAAGGAGGAGGTTGGATGATAATAAGATAGGAGATTGGGATGCGGCCTGGAGTCCTATACAAAGGGTGATAAGGGGGATAGAGGTGGGATGGGCATGTGGAGCGCATGGACGATGTGCGACTCCCGAAAATGGCGATACCGCACGTGGAAGTAGGCCAAAGGGGGAGAGAGAGGCCTCGTTTGAGATGGAAGGTCTGTGTTGTGAGGGATTTTAAGAGGACTGGTGGGGTTGGCGATTGGAGGGCAGGGGCTACGAGTAGGGGCAGTTGGAGAGCTTTGGCCAATAATGCTGCAGTTAGTTAGTGCATTCTTCCTCACCCCTTTTTAGGGATCCATGAGGTAGAGAGAGATCAGTCCCGAAACTCATCCCTAGTATTATGCCTGCCTTTCTGCTATCTTTATCCTGTAGGTTATAATGAAGGTATATTATATTTTAAGCTCGATTTGAAGCAATTTGGGGCATTTTACGAAATTAACGTGAATTTTTAGTGTCACGTTTTTTAGCTCATAAATACAAAAATTGACGTACTATTATTTATCTCTCTCTCTCTCTGATACGCCACACGTCACAATAATACAGCGTGAATCATCAAAATATGCCAAAAATGTATATTTCGAGCCAACAGTTGATGTTTTTGGTCAGACGATGAGTCACACCATCATGGTACTTACATGCCATGGTAGCGTTTTGAATGTCTTTCTCAATAGTTTTAAGCATAGTAGTTTTCTGTCCTCCCCTTGGTTTCTTAGTATGAAGTTCGTATAACGCTTGTTTGGCTGGAGCATCCTCTGGAAGTCACCATCGTAATCTTCGCTTCTTGACCTTTTTACTCCATTCCTTCGTCTTTGTTATCTTGTAAAGATCTGCATTTGAAATTTTGTCTCATGTTTAGGATGTTTCTCATGATGTTTCTTTGAAAGGTGTCAATGGTGTTTTCGGTATCCTTGGTAACAGTCCATAGCTCAGAGTTATATAAGAGGATGCTTTCGATGTGACTGCCAAGTAACCTGAAAAGTGTAGCACAATAATTTAATCCCATATCATGAATACATATTAATTAATGGAATTTAGTTTCCACCATGCAACATGCAATTAAATTAATTCACAACGGTGACACACAACATTTCTAGGATGCATCAGCCATTCTTTATCACGATGGTACAATGTTTGCACGCTGAACACTTAACCTAAGTTTAACTATCTGATGCTGCATACTGCTCCCCACAGTATATACATTGATATTATCACGCGGCCGTCATATGGTAAAACGGTCTAACTGCAAAATTACGAGGTTTTCTTATTCGAATGTCAAAATTAAAATTTCAAACACACAAACATAGATATTTATGAAAGGAATACAATTATCTCGCTTTTGAAACATATTTTGTTGCTTAAACAAAGCTTTTACGTGTTTACGGAAGATAGACTCTCACACATTGTTTCATTTTTTGGGAACAACGGTGTATGTGGGAGATAGACTATTTTTGCATATAAAACAGTATTGGTCTTTCTTAAAAATAACCCACAT
This sequence comes from Scotoplanes globosa, assembly GCA_027575025.1. NCBI lineage: Eukaryota > Metazoa > Echinodermata > Holothuroidea > Elasipodida > Elpidiidae > Scotoplanes > Scotoplanes globosa. Next base: position 1,249 of record JAODAI010284941.1, on the reverse strand, counting down.
TATAACACTAATATTTTTAGGTAAAACGGTCTAACTGTAAAGATAGACCGTTTTATATTACCAGTAACAAAATCATATACGAAATGGTCTAACTTACACTTAGTCCGTTTTGCCATAAAATCGACATGGGAATAAATGGCATGACTTAAGATAAACCGTTTTACCTTATATATTGAACAAACATCGTGTAGATAGACCGTTTATGGTTATAACTATCCGCAAAAACTGTGAGTGCTGTGAACTTTTGGTTAGCACCATTCGAAAGAGCGCCCCCGAAATAGTAAACATGTATCTCTAACTCAAAAGTGCAAAAATGCAGTTATACCGTTTTACCATAAGAGTGACGACCGCGTCTTGCCATCAAAACATCATATGTAAAACGGTTTAACTTACCCTTAGTCCGTTTTACCATCAACACGACATGGGAACAAATTATCTAACTTAATATAGACCATCTTAGCTTATAAATTTAACACAACTCGTAATATAGACCGTTTATGGTTATAGCCATCTCACATACCATGAGAGCTGTGAAAGTCTGGTTGATACCAATCGAAAGAGTGCCCCGAATTAGCATACCTGTTTCACTTAAAAAGTGTAAAAATGCAGTTAGACCGTTTTGGCATACGACGGCCGCCCACTGCATTATCCGTGGTCTAGTGGGATTGCTCTGGATTCACGATCCTATGGTTGAGAGTTCGAGCCCCGTAAGGACCAATGGTTGACGTCAGGAAGGGCATCCGGTCATAAACTGTTACGTCGCACAATATAAAAGTCCTTGCATTGGCAGATGTTAAATAACTTCAACCGCAACCTACATTACCCAAAATCCCACACGTCAAAAACTCGACCAGCAGGAATTTCCAGACGTATTGAAGCCTAATTATACAATATGTTTTACATCCAGTATCATTAAAGAAACTAGTATAGGTACCATTTTTTTACTCTCAGCATTACAATTTCAGAGCCTTCGGCAGAGTAGGCCTAATGTCAGGAACGGGATATATCCCGATGCTGACACATTGAAGTCCCTGTGGATGAGTTTCTGACCGCACTCTAATAAACAGTGACCTCGACTCGGTCGCTGACTCTTGCATTAACTGTGTACTAGACCATCAACATATTCCAGCATATTAAAAAATAATTAGCTCAAATTTATTACCGATATTTGAGCAAAATTAATGCAAAACACATCAAACTATATCTAAATTATCTGAATAATACAACTACAACATCAACAGACCCGAAA
>JAODAI010284830.1:0-10035 GCA_027575025.1 Scotoplanes globosa | reverse complement strand
AATGCACTGTGAAACTGGGCATATTTCACATGTTTCACATATTTCACACATTTCATATGTACATGTGCTCCAGATCAAGTTGGGAAGCATTACAAAGTTGTTCAGAATATATGGATACACAAGATTAAAAAAATGGTCATTTTTTTTTTTCAATAATCAATTATTTATGAATAGAGAGTCCCTAAAGTTGTGTATATTGCCTCCCGTTTCACATAACTCCCGCATGATAAGAGTTAAGATAATTGTTGTAGGCATGGGCGTAGCGTCAATACACATATACGGAGGGTCCAGTATATAGGTGCTGCACCTATATACGCACTAAAAGGATGAAACAAGAATTATCTATTGAACAAAAATTATTTTTGAAAAGAGCCACCAAAAATGAAAAATATTTTGGACACGGACGAAACAACTCTAGAGCCTCCACGCATGAAAAATGCCAGGAGAGCATACTGTACCAGTGACTGCGGGGAGAATGTGAGAAAGTAAAACAATTAAATAGTACAGTAACATGCATCTATTAGGTATGTTATGTACTGTGCAGTATAGATAGTGTCCTACTGTGCATGAATACATTAGACTGAACCTCAACTGTACAAATAACAATTAATACACAACTATGACGTACGTACCTGTCTGTAGCAGACTGCTTCAACATATACTGTATTGTGCTATAATGCCATGGGCACTAACTAGTCTTGGGTAAGATACTTTGTCATCAATGACTGTGGGGAGAATGTGAGACAAGTACAACAATTATATAAACAGTACAGTAATATGCAGCCATTAGGGCTGTACTGTGCAGTATAAATATAGCTTCCTATATGAATAAATCAGACTGAACTTCAACACATTTTTCCACAACAATTTGTACGTTTACCAATAATATGCATGAATGAGCAACTGTACACAAATTGATTACTTTTGTAGCTCAGTAAGTCTGTGTGATGTGATAATATAGAATTAATTTAATGACACTAATTGGCAATAGTCATCGCCACACAAATATTAAATACATTCTTAGAGTAAGAGGTAATTGCTTAACGGCGCATCAACAGCGAGGTTAAATATAAGTGCCAGATATATTCAAGTCACAATATTAACGATACAAACAAATAAAAGGAATGACCATCTGAGATAACGCCCTATACTCTTTGCGAAAAGATGGCCAGACTAGAATGATGAGACAGGTAGTCCTGCCCCGGGACCGCCATTTAACATCCGAGGACGAGGACGCCCCTCGCCAGGTTTGGCCTATGAATCGACATAGTTACCTGGTGTGTAGCCACTGCCATAAGACAGCTACTCGGAGCCACTGGTGAGAGTTGAGTAATTGTGGAGGACCAGTTGGTAATCCATCCGACAAGAGAGATAATTTCCCAACGGCACTTCTACACAGAGGTTATAGTGCCAGATAGGTTAATTATAAATCAAGTGGATTGCGGTTAACTACTACAATATGATACTACCCCTCACGCACATCCCAAACACCACTAAATACGAGGATTGATTCATGAGAGGATGAATACAAGGATTGTCAGTCTAAATATCTAGCATGTTGATCATTGTTTGAAAACAAACATATATAGTTTTCACATGGACTCACTTCCATATGCTGGGTCGTAAAGTTTATTTGTAATTTATAAGTCTTCAGACTAGGTCCTGATCGGTGGACGCTTCTTCAGCGTCGTAAAATAAAACGAGCCTAACCATGCCGATGATAAGTTTAACTACTTCCCTCAGAGGTACTGCACGTAATGGCATTTCATCAAATTTAGAAATATTTATAATATGAAAAGACCCACGACTAAGTGGATACCATTGCCGAATGAATGCATAGGATCGCTGTCCCTTTTCAACGAATAGTTTATATGAGCCACCCAAAGCCTCCCTCCTTTGATATACCAGTTAGCGTCACTGGTGCTGATTGGCTGACTCTAAACAGAAGGCGACGACAGTTGGCTGTAAACAATAATACACCCAATGCAGAAGCTCTGTTGACTGAACCCGACCCACATAACTTGACAAGAAACGGCCCTACAGGAATTAACTCCAGCTTAACTACAGTATAGACACATTTATGTTTGCCATGTATTATCTCACTAAGACTACAAGGTCCCCCCCCAGACTACAAGACCCCCGCCGCCGAATACAAATCATGTTTCCCAGAGTCACGTTCTATTATAACTGTGCACATAATGCTATACAGTGGGTAAACCCATTAACAGTGAATGATATTAAAGCAACAAATTATTCCGATGAAGCAAACAAATCTGAAGCAGCAGTACCTGTGGGCATTTGTTGTTATGAATAAAACTGCCTTCGCCACTTATATATATATATATATATATACAAATGATCTGCTGAGCATATATAATGGCAATGTTATTTCGCAGACACTAACAAATCAATGCCTTGTCAAAAATGTACATTGTTTGAATAATAACAACAACATTGTGAATGGCTAATACACGCCGCAAATACCGCGACACGCATTATCTCCCCGCTTATTGCACCGACCGACAATAAATCACGTCAAGATGCAAAGTCAACCGTACGGGCAAGCTCTTTAAAGCCCACGACGGCGCAATATTAAATTCCCATTCAAGTGGGCGCTGTACGCAAGCATGCTTCATTATTGCTATCCCGCATGACAAAGAGCACCACCTATATTTCTTCATTTGGCAGCACAGAGAGGAGGCACGCCCCGCTGAAGCCCAGCCGAGGCGTACAGCGTTAATTGCCTCGCTGACTCGCAAATCTAATTAGGGGGAAAAATATCGCGCGCCGCGAATCACATTATTGGGACGAGCCGGCAAATCCGTCGGTAATCGGTTCAAGAGCTGGCTCGGGTACTTTCAACCTAATTGTCGCGCGCGTCCAACAACCAAACACATTCCCCACTTTGGAAGCCACTAATTGAGAGATGTTTCACCTTGGGGCTTTGTGGGTGAGCACAGAGTGGTGCTTTAGACACGGGAGATGTAGCGGGGATTGGTAAAACTCGTACCAAAGTATGAATATTCTTCTCTCAGAGACGTCGGTGTTTGTGCATAAACTAACGGATATTAATGCAGTTAAAACTTTACATAATTGCAGTCTGCGGTTTCAATATACATATAGATTTGTTTGTTGACTCAACTTGACTGTATGTTAAGTATTATGCATGGGGAAGTGTAGTTGGTGTTTTGTGCGCAGAGATGTCTTATATCTATGTAGGTTGGATACCGTATGTTAAATATAATTTAGAAAAGTTCTACGACATCCCACCGACTGACAAAGCTCAACTTAAATATGTTTCTTGGTCAAATAAGATGCAAAAAATATCTCGTTGAAAATAAGATTATTGCGACCAGTCAGCAAGAACAATTTGGGTACTTTCAACCTAATTGTCGCATCTAATAATCCACATTACATATCCCCCACTTTAAAACCCACAAATGCGAAGATGTTTCACCTTGTACGTGAACACAGTGAGCAGTGCTTTAGACAGGGGAGATATAGCGGGGATTGGTAAAACTCATACCAAAGTATGAATATTCTCTCAGACGTCAGTGTGTGTGTGCATGAACTAACGAATGTTAATGCAGTTAAAACTTTCACTTAATTGCAGTCTGCGGTTTTAACATACATAGTCTTGCACTGTATTATGTTTTTATTTGGTCAGCTGGGATTATTTCAGAATTTTTAAGAATTTGTGAGTTGGAATTTAGCAGCTGACATTATATAATAACAATCATTCGGTTTTTCTTCTTCCAACAAGCATGATTTTACAAAAAAGAGTGTCCATGACACTTATCACTAAATGTTTTTGACATAAACTACTTTGTAGAAGAGCAACCTTGCAACGTCTACTTAAAACAGCTATGTGATTGGACAACAAGATTACGATTACAGAGCGATACTTGGGTGTTTTCCCCTGTATTTGGTCTATCCAACAACTTCCAAGATTATACAATACAGTTTAATCAGCCGGAAGATCTCCAGCATTAGTCATTCATATCCTAAATTTGGATGGGCAATGCATGACCAAGGTTAGACAGGTAGAGGTGTACATTGCTTGGAAATATGAAAATCGTAAGTACATGTTTGTAAAATATCCTCTCAGAATATAGATGCGATAGGGCAAATAAATTACAAAGCTACATTTAGGCAAACAACTTCTACGATTACATATTTTTATAAGTTCAATTAAGTGGAAGATCTCAAGCATTAATCATTCATATCCTAAATTTGGATCGGCAAAGCATGACTCGGTCAGACAGAAAATAATAGCTAAAACATATTATGTTTTTGCATAATTCCCCATGGCAGTGATATTATGATTGTATCAAAACATATTGCGACTCACAAAAACTACATTCAACTGTGAAAAGTACATTCAACTGTGTGAATCATAAAACAAAATTGTCTTGAAATAGCGGAGGTTTTACTCCATATTATGTCACTCGCCACAAAACGGAGGCACCGAAGGCCATGGCCTCCGTGCCCTTCACTTTGGCCTTGATGCCCTTCAAAATAAATTGACACCGGAGGCGAAATGGACATAGTACCTGATCTGCTTTGCCATGGTACGTCAGATATTTGTCCCCCCCCAAGTTTTTTAAACAATCTTTTGTATTTTACTAACATCTCAAAGGCATACATTTGAGACTTGACACCGTTTTTGTTGGAGTAGGTCATACATGTGATGCACCACGGCAGATCAGTAGTATGTCCATTAGCTTTATGGTGACACCAACATCACAAACACATTATTTTTCTAAATAAAATTGATTACATTTTTATTTGAATTTTCCATATTCCACTAGACAAGTGATCTACTTTGGAGGAAAATGACTAATTCCAGTAAAAATATTCAGTAGCTCAAAAAAAATTGTTTGCTACCAAAATAAACGGTGTCCTCTTTCTTTTTTATACACTAATTTTATCAAGATGACCAAATGCCGATATAATACATGATCTGTCATGGTGCATAACATATGTTTTTGATAACACAATTAATTTCACATTGGTCTCCTAGCTATCAGTTCACCCTAAAATATAAATGCGATTAATGGTGGACATAGCATCCCATTCTGTCACATGATCATTAGATTGATTGATTGAGTTTCCTGGCCCTTTTCAACGACAAGGTTATATGGACCGCATTTCATATACAAGTTAGGGCCACTGGTATGGCAATCCAATTGTTCTAGAATTATATAAACCAAGGTTTTAAGAGTCAATAAATTTAGTTTATCGAATCGCAAATCTTGGTTTGTTGAAAATTTTGGTTTATCGAATCGCAAATCTTGGTTTATTAGTCTAAAAATTTGGTTCAACAACCGATAATCCCTTTTTATCAACCGATAATCTTGACTCATCAACCGTTAAACTTGATTTATCTACTTATTGAACCATTTGGCTTGCCATACACTTAAGTTATAGTCATGAACCAGTTTTTCCATTACAACTGATTTATCAAATAAAAAATCTTGGTTTATTGAAAATCTTGGGTTCATCGAATAAAAAATCATGGTTTATCAACCACTAATCTTGATCTATCTACCAATTATCTTGGTCTATCTACCAATTATCTTGGTTTATCAACCGATTATTTTGGTTAATCAACTGGTAACCGTGGTTTATCAACCGTTCATCTTGGTTTATCTAGTTTTTCCATTGCAATAGCAGTTACCATGTTAATGACCTACCGTATGGATCGTAGGGTTGCACGAGCCCCGGATATCCCATGCCGAGATGTGTGTGCTGGTGCATGTGAAGATGTTGGTGCAACAGCTGCTGTTGTAGCAAGTAGGCGTGGGTCTCATCTTGCTTCCGGATCATTTCCATCTGGGCCGCAGACATACCGGACCCGGCTCTCGGGGGGGACTTGGAGGAAGCCATGGGAGAGCTGCTGGGCTTGTGGGCGCCGGAGCTGGAGGGCCGCGACCTATCGATCGGGGACCGAGATCTGGACCGATGTCTGGAGGAGGAATACGACTCTGTGGCGTGGGCGAACCTCTCGAGGGCCTTGGTGGGCCGTTCGTGGGCCTCCGAGGTCTTGCTTGTAGAGGGCAGGCTGAGGGGTACCAAGGCAGGGGACGGAGCCGAGGAGTTGGGCATTTCACTGCCCACGAGACCCATCGGCCGTTCCTTGCTGCCGTCCGGGGGCCACGGGCTGTTCACCATGTGCGAGGGAGGGCCATGGGGAGGGGGGTACTGTGCGTCGGGCGGTATCAGGGCTGGATACGCCACCATGGGACTGAAAGCTGGGTGGGTTCCGTTGAAGTGCGAGGGGTCGTACGGCACAGCGCCATACTGCGCCATGTAGGGGTGCTGCATGTAACCTCCCCCGGGGTAGGGTCCCAGAGCAGCATGCGGAGAGTGGAGCCTCTCCCCCCTCTCTGGTTGCTTGGGACCCGGGGACGGGGAGTAACCGTTCTTCTCGTCCCAGCCGGGGCCTCCCCTATAGCCGGGACTCCCACTCGCCCTATTCGACTTCAACGTCTGCCCGTGTGACGGATGCGGGTGGTGTCTGTCGTTGTCCTTACTCGTGGCGGCCGAAACTCTTTGGTGTTCGTCGTGGCGCTTCGCCTTCTCGCTGGAATGTTCCTTTCTCTCCGTTATGACGGGGGTCTTGATAACCGGGGTGTGGGACTTTGGAGGCACGTACGGGGACAGCCGCGACGCCACCTCGGGAGTTCTTTGGAAAGACGAGGGCTTGACGTCCTTTGCCGGTTCCTCCTTCCTCTCACACAGACCACTTTTATCAGAGGTTCCCTCCTTGAACTCGAGTCTCCTTACGTGGCCGGCGTGCAACCTGTCCGAGGCAGCAGCCTTGGCCCGTTGGCCGCAGCCGTCCGACAGTTCCGCCTTCTGCGAGGAGGAGACCGGTGGCTCCGGCTGATGAATACTCGGCGCAAGAGAGGTCGGCACGGGGTCAGTCCTCCGGTCAGAGGGCGCTCTAACATCCTTTGGATTGACGCCGATCAGAGGCACCTGCTGGGGGTCCCGCGTCGTTCCCTTGCCGCCCTCCTCCGCGGCCTTTCCCCGTCCCTCCACGTACTCGTAGCGGTGCTTGTACTGCGCCTGCTGGATCATCTGTAGCTGGTACTCGGGGCCCATTGAATAGTAGTCCGGGGGCACCACCGGATAGTGACCGCTGTACATCGTCTTCAACGAGGAGGAGGAGGCAGAGGGCCCGGTGTCTTTCCCCGCAGAGTCTTTGGGGGCGCCGTTCTGGCCAGGCCGCTTCTCGCGGCCCTCCGCAGAGGCACTCAGGGGAGGCAAGGTCAGCGACGAGGAGACACTGGCAGCGGGCCTGTCGTGGTTGGTCAGGAGGGAGAGCGACGACATTGGGTACTGATCGCTGGCGCTGTCCCGCGCCAAACGGCGACCGTCGGACGGAGAGGGGGCACGGTGTCTCTCGTGAAAGACGCCGCTGTCGCCGCCGTGGGGATCACCGCCGTCGTCGGATATGTCGGAGTAGGCGGGGCTCGAAATTGTCCGACTGGTGTCGGTCGGCCCTTCGGCGACGTCAAAGTTCTCCGGCGCGGCAGATCCCACCCTGGGGTAGTCCTTGCTGGCAGAGAGGGCGTCGACTCCGGGTACAGACAAAATCGAGAGGGACTGCGATTGGCTGGTCTTGGTGACGTCCGGCGACGTGGCCGAACTGGAGTTACTCGTACCGCCGGAATCGGTGCCGAGGTGGCAAGGCAGGCCGGCAAAAGGGGGCAGCGCCGTGGTGACAACGCTGTTTAGGGAAACCAACCTCGGAACGTCTGGAATGGAGGACGGGCCGCCGCTGGCTTTGTCCGCAGAGACCGCCAAATTCAGTGGGGGCAGCAGACTGTCTTGTTTTGGCCCATCCTTGGCACACGGGTCGTTGTGTGACCTCGGGAGAGAGGCGGCGCCGCCCAGGAAGGGGATGGGATTCGTGGAGCCCTGCGGAAGAGTGGGACTCAACAGCTCCATGGGGCTGGCAGTTAGCGCCTGCTTCAAAATGTTTGTCTCCGGTATCTGGGGAATGGGATAGGTCATCATGGGTCTGGCGCCAGAATCGGGCCCCTCGGCTGCCACGGCCAACTGGTCGATTGTCGTCAGTGGACTGTCCGTCACTCGCTTGTCCTTCTCGCGTTTGTCTTTTGTCCGGTCTCTGTCCTTGTCCCGCTTCTTCTTTGTCTTTTGTTTTTTCTCCTTCGGGGCGGAGAGGGAGGACACGTTGACCGGAGACGACGAGGACGGTTCAGCGACGACGGTGGGCTTCGGCTGAATGGGCTTGAGATTGCCGCCGACCAGAGACGGCAGTTTGGTCGCGACGACGGGCACGGACGCCACCGTGACCGTACCGGTGGCCGCCTGGCAAATGGGTAGCGCCCCCGATTTCACCATGGCAGCGGAGATAGGAATGGCAATGAGCTGTGATTGGAGGACGGGAGGCGCGGGCGCTATTGGTCGGGTCGTCGATTTCATCGGTTTCAAAGACGACTTGTCTCGGCAACGCTTGTGCTTGTTGTCGCCGCCCTTTGACGACTTTTCCTTTTCGGTCTTTTTGTCCGGCGCAGCGCCGTCAATAATATCCTCCGTAGTAGGAACAGCGACCGTCTCGACAGCAGTCACCGTCTTTGGAGACGTTGCATTGTTTGTTTCACAATTCTGTGGGGCGCCCTCAATCCCATGGGTGACGTGCTTCGTCGCGTGGGTGGCGCCCGGCTTGTCCGGGCTGTGGGTCTTGCTACACTTTGTGGGCGTTTGGCCGGCGGCCGTGTCCGTCTCCTCTAAACTGGGATTGAAGTCAAACACTGAAAGATCTACGTTTGAATTGTGAGCGCCGATCGCCGCACCGGGACTTCCCAGTTTCTTTGGTGGCACCTCCTCGGCGCCACACACAACAGTTTTGACGGGCTCGGGCGATTCGCTAGCCGCCGCCTTCTCGATCGAGCCGGTCGACCCACTCTCGTCGCTGTCGCTGCCCGTGCCGCCGTTGACCACCTTTTTGAGGTGGCCGTGGGGACTGTTTGCTCTGAGTTTGGGGGACATTCGGTGGGACGTGGCGGCAGCCGTCCTACCGTCTTTGAGGAGGACCGACGGTTCCTTCTTGTCCTCCTTGCAGGCCCGTGCCAGTTCCACGGAATTGTTCAGGTCCGCGGCGGCCGCTGCCGCCGTCGATACAGCGTCGCCGCCCGTTTTCTTGTCCTTTGCACCGGGGGACGCAAGGCCCGGACCGGAGGAGCAAGGCATCTTGAACGACGGGCCCGGACTGCCACTCGACGGAACGTTCTCCTTTGAGGGCGCCAGCTTGGAATCGGTCGCCGCCAAAGACGACGCGGTGGTCGTCGCCGTTTGGTAGCTGTCCGTCTGGAGGTGCGCGTGCATCCGGTGGTAGCGGAGGCCGTTCATGTGCTTGTACTTTTTGCTGCAGTTCGGTTCGGGGCACGGGATCAGGCCGCCCTGCAGGCCCTTGTCAGACGAAGACGACGAGTCCAGCGGCGATGAATACGAGGAGGAGTGACTCGACCTGGGCTTCTTGGAGTGGTGGCAGAGGTCGTCGGACAGCCGCGACTCCGATTCGCTGCCCTTGCCGCTTTTCCGCTTTCCCACGGACGCAGAGACGCGGTCCGTCGAATTGGGGGGGGTCCTGCGGCCAGTCGCCACGGAATTGCTGCCCCTCCGACCCTTGGCCATGGTGGAGTTCCTGAGTTTGCTGTGCATCGACGAGCGCGTCTCGGTGAAGTTGTGACCGTCCTGGCTGCTGCCGCTGTTCGAAGAGCGCCCCCGTTTCGTCCTCACGGAGGACTTGCTCGGCCGGCTCTCAACGTCGCTGGACGGAGAATCGCAGAACCTGAACGAGACAAAGGAGATACCCAATTGACTGTAAATTGAAAGCAATAAACATATATATATATATTATCATGGTTTCATTCATTGACTGATTGAATGGAATGAATGAATAGGTTTCCTGGCCCTCTTCAATGCAGTGGTTATATGAGCCTCCCAAAGCCTTTGATATACCAGTTAGAGCCACTGGAATATAATCATCATCACTCCGGA
>JAODAI010284719.1:0-10035 GCA_027575025.1 Scotoplanes globosa | reverse complement strand
ATAGGCCGGTTAGCCTTACTAGTGTGGTTTGTAAGATTATGGAGTCTATTATTAAGGATACTATGGTTCAATTTTTTCATCAGGATTCTTAACTAAGGATTCTCAGCATGTTTTTTCTAATATTCTTGAATTTCTTGAGGATGTTACAAGGTCTGTAGATGAAGGGAGGCCAGTTGATGTTGTGTTTTTGGACTTTCAAAAAGCTTTTGATAAAGTTCCTCATAAGCGATTTTCGTATAAATTAGAGAGTTGGGGATCAGGGGTCTATTCTTGGTTGGATTGGTTGTTGGTTAACTGAACGAAGGCAAATGGTGGTTGTTGGAGGGTCTGTGTCTTCTTGGAAGAGTATAACTAGTGGTGTTCCTCAAGGTTCTGTGTTGGGTCCTTTATTGTTTATTGCTTATATTAACGATTTAGACAATGCGGTTGGTATATCTGGTGTCAAAAAGTTTTCTGACGACACTAAAGTTTAAGGTGAGGTTTGTTCCAAGGAGGATGCGGCTAGGTTTCACTTAGAGCTGGACTGTATTTTTAACTGGTCTGAGGATTGGGGTATGTTTTTCAAGCTCGATAAGTGTAAGGTTATGCATGTCGGTAGTCGGAATATGGAGAATGTTTATAATGTCAATGGTATACATTTAGCGGTTGTTCAGATGGAAAAGGATCTGGCTGTTTATTTGGATTATTCATTGAAGCCTTCTAAGTAGTGTGTCGAAGCTGCACGGAGGGCTAATTGAATTTTATGTTTGATAAGACGTCATTTTAAGTTCCTTCATAAGGATATTGTTGTTAGATTGTACAAGCAGATGGTCAGGCCCCATCTGGAGTAGGCTACCCAGGCATGAAATCCGTTCTTAGCTAAAGATACGTTTGTTCTTGAGCGTGTTCAAAGGAGGGCTATTAAATTAGTTAGTTCCCTTAGTTCTCTATCGTACGAGCAACGACTGACTTATCTAAAGCTTACAACCTTATAACTTCGTCGTATTCGTGGTGATCCTATTCAGGTGTTTAAGATTGTTCATGGGTTTGATAAGTTGAGATTTTATGATTTCTTTAAACTGGCTAATTACTCTGATACCAGAGGTCATAGTCTTAAATTGTGTAAGCAGTATTCCAGGTTAGATGTCAGGATGTGTACCTTCTCATAGCGAGTGGTTGATGAATGTGGGCGGGTATTGGAGGCATCGCTAATTCATGACGTATTTCGTGACGTTGGAAAAAATCATCGAGGCGTTCTAGGAAAAAAAAGTCGCGTCCGGGCTGTCCTACACCGACTCGAGTCATATACCTAGTCTAGGCTAGGATCTCGCTAGGACTAACCTAACATAATGTTACCTCAACAAAGTCAAACTCAAAAGATCATTCATCCACCAGATCATAATTGAAGATATATATTATGGGATGATTGCAATAGATACAAAGTTAAGCATGATCCACATTCATTGTGGTCCTACAATGGATGTAAAAAATACAAATAATGTGGTTAATTGAATATTATGACACTGCCATAGGTATTTAATATGCCATGTAAGAAGCACAACTATTAGGCAACTCAGTCAATATTAAAGGGGCATGATCATGGCGTATCAATGACGTCAGACAAATGTTGAAACAATTATCAGACGTATATGTTCAATAAACAATCCGCTAATTCAACCATCTACCGAACCTACAGTGCACAAACGCTTGGGTAAATATATTAAAGCATCCACATTGGTCCAACATGGCCAGGCATGCATTCGATGTGTAGCTTTGATTGATATAAGTTTGGTCACTTAAGCCCTAAATTGAACGAAAATCAATGTTTGAATAGTGTTTCTATAATTTGGACGTTGCTTACATGATAAGTCAATCTGTTTACTTCTTTATGATGTTTTTTTCAATTTGAATTGGTGCACTTACGATTTACTACGGTAGTTTTTAGGCAACCAAATCGGCCTCCAAAAATCCACTTGAAATGAACAGAAGTTCGACCACTTTTTTAACGTTTATTGTCAATGCAGATTGGTGCAGTGTTTTTAGCACAAGAGTCTTGACCAAGACCGAAAAAGTTGTATGGCAATTTAGTGTGTAAAAAGTGACAGAACTTGCGTTGGTGGTCGAACTTGTGTTGGGGTAGTATACAATACATATATAAATACAATATGTGTTAGTAATACCAATGCACGCGCTGATCGCAGGCGTGTGTGATGCAAATCATGGGAGGCTGCATGAAACTTTTCGTTCGGCTAACTTGCCCTTCCAGTCAATAATGTGATATCATGGTGATATTACAGTAATGTCATCTGAACATTGCGGTGATGTCAATCTGTAAACACACAGTGACGTCATAGTCACATCACATGACATATCATGGTATCTCTGTGAGCTAACCGTTGTATCATTCGTTGAGTTATCACAGTGCGGGATGCATATGTACTCGCAAAGCCTCATAGATATATCATAATATGTCATGTGATATCAAAATTACATCACTGTGTGGTTACAGATTGACATCACGGTGACAGGCATCACGGTGAGCTCACTTCTTGATTGAATGTATGAGAGCTACAAACTGAAGGTATAGGAAGACTAACATTCATAGTATTGGTTGTTGATAGAGGAACTTTAGTAGTCTGATGTCTAGGTTTAACGGGAAAGTTTCGTGGCAGAGGATTGTTGGATTGAGCCAGTGCCTAGAGAAGTTGTGTTCTGAATTTGATTTTCAGTATCTGGATTTGTTCTCTAGTTTTCATGGTAAAATGAATATATTTGCAAGGGACGGGTTGCATTTGCATAATACTGGGGGAAGATTTTGGGAGAGGTTAGTTAATAAGACAGTGAGCAAGCAGGATTTAAACAAAGGTCGGGACTCATTGTTTGAATGCAAACTGGGTTGAAACTATTGGTGGGTTCAAAGTTATTTTTCCAAAGTTAGGAGTATTACTAATAAGTTTTATGAACTTTATGCTCTTTTTGAAGACATTATTCCATCATTTGTCGGTATTACAGAGACTTGGCTTAATGCTAGCTATTCTGATGATGAGTTTGCCAATCCTAGTTATATTTTATATAAAGAGGATAGGGGTTTAGTACTGTTATAGGTATTGGTGGTGGGGTTCTTCTGTATATTAATCGGGAATTTAGTGCCTACCTTTGAGGGGATGGTGATAATTTATGAACCATCTTTGAAGAGCTTTATTAATACCCCTCCTAGTACCGTATGTCACATAATGATCTTGCTCCATCAAAAAACTATTTACCATTAAATTATGTTTGGGAGAGGGATTATCGGAAGCATTCGAAGACATCGCAATATGACTATTGAGGAAGTAAGAGCATGATCTAATATTTTATTCAACGCCTAACGAGTATCTCCATTGATTTTCATAGAGCCTACACTACCGTATTCTTATACAATGCATTGAACGATTTTGCTACTAGCGTATTAATAATACAGGTAGACTGTCAACACATCAAAAATATATAAAACCAGATAGACTCGACGAACTGTGCACACTTTCCAACAATTACCACAGACGACTAAAATTAGCACTCCAGAACAATCAATGTTCTATAACAATCGCCACCAGAACAGTCAAACAACAACAGGAATCGACTGCCGCAATTATTAAGGCCTTGCTGTCGAGCCAAGATCTCGCTGATATAATGAGCTCAGCCGTTACTATGGCTATCGAAGCAAACTTTGATAAATTACAGAATATCGTTGAAATACACGAGAGCCGTATTCACATATTGGAATCTGACTTAGATGAAAGTGCTAAGAAACTTACAAATTATCAAAAGGATGTGGAAAGAATGAGCTCCACTCTGGACGTAGTCCATTCGAAATTAAATCACCTTGAACAATATTCCCGTAGGAATTGTTTAACAGTTACAGGAAATCCAGAGACCCCTAACGAAAAGACGGACGACATCGTGACGAAAGTTTCTACCGATAAGGTTGGCGTCGATCTAATGAAGGACGATATCGACCATAGCCACCGTGTTGGGAAACCTGGCAAAAAGGGTACCCGTACCATTATTGTCAAGTTCACAAACTACTCTTCAAGAGAGTCCCGCAAAAGGTTAAAGGCCTCGTGGATGGTAATTCACGAAGATCTGACAGCGACCAACCTGGCACTCCTAAAGCAGACCAACGACCATCCAAAGGTATCTGCGGCGTGGACTATGGACGGGACAGTGTACGGTATCGTTAACGGAACTGACGGCAGTAAAAAAAACAGAGGATCACGGGCCAGGGTGTGCTTAGGCAATTGTGAAGTACATCAGTCTAGACTATATCTATATGTTAACAGTGAATATACCTTTACCAACATCTCTATAATTTCTTTCCTTTTTCTTTCATCGTGCTAAATGATGATAATGATACACATGACAGTGTTATTTCTCAAAGTATACAAAATAACTGTAATTATACAAATTTAGATAATTTTGACACTTTTGCTAGGAATGATGGATCATTATTTGTCATATTGCATATAAACGCTAGAAGCCTACCCCAAAATTACGATAATATATTAAATTACATGTGTTACGCAGGGTTTAATGAAGACTCACAATGCTAGTGTCGATTGTTGTTCCTCTGTAAACAGTGTTTTATTGACTACATCATAGATCACCAATCCTTCGGTGTATAGTTAGAGGCATATGTTATGTTCTAGTAGACAACATTAACGAGGAAAGAAAATACCTGGAAAGATAATAATACGAGAGCTCGGTTTACAATTAACATGTCTACAGGCCTAGGCCTATAATATGCTAATGGTAAACCGTGCTCTAGTATTATATATTTCCAGGTCTTTACTTTCTTCGTTAATGTTGTCCACTACAACAGAGCACAAAGGACTGGTGATGTATAATGTAGTCAATAAAACACTGTTTACAGAGGAACAACAATCAATACTTGCATTGTGAGTCTTCATTAAACCATGCGTAAGAAAATGGCGCTTTGAACATGATTGACATGATCATTGGCAGATACGAGATGTGAAGAAAGACCCGTTGAGCAGATCTTGAACCGTTGGTTTGAAGGTAGTATAGTATTTGTATCATAATTAATGCCACACCCATGTGACCATCTCCATGTGAGCCTTCCTCTCCAATGGTATGCTGGGTGTAACATCTCACCCTTGTCCTAACCGTTCTCTGACCGTGGTCCTAGGACTATTGCTGATTTGGTGCTGCTCTGTATTTGGAACTGTTGGCTGCTCTAGAGTCGACATGGATGACATTAATGCCCTAAAATGTTAACTAGAGGCAGCGAAGCTGGCCCTATAACAGAAACAGTCAAAGAACATGCGACGAGACCCCGTCCCCATGCAGTAACAAGGATTCAGTGACCCCAGTGTACGTGATGCATCAGCGTTCGGTCGAGCGCTTTTCAGGGAAACCGGTGAAGGCTGGTGATATCACAGTCAGTGATTATTTGGAGGACATAAAGGACATATAACGTCACGGTGCATCCCCCTACTCGTCAGGCGGCCTTGGTTGTAGACCACCTTAAGGGCCAAGCTAGACGGAAGATCCTTGACCGATGACAATACACGTTGGAAAGCCCGGAGGAGATCTTTAAGGTTCTGGCCAAAATATTTGGGAGCGAGTTTGCCTGGCTGAGCTACAGCAGAAGTGTTTCAGTTATCGACAGAAGGAAGGGGAGGACGTCATGTCTTGTTCGCTACAACTTGTCTCGATATACGATAAGATCACCGAGCTGGACAGTTCATTTGGGACATGCAGGGCTGACTGGCGGAGTCAAGCGAGGATGAGGGACTACGACGAGAAATACGACCGCTGAATGTCGAGTATCCGAGCTTGTCTTTCTTCGAGGTGAGAGACCGGTCCCTGGACTGGTTTGGCCGGTCTACCAGCGTTGCACCGCCAAAGGAACGACACGCACGATTGGAGCAAGTGCAACACAAACGGCGCAGATATGATGGAGAATCTATTAAAGGCACAGGGATCCCATATCAAGGCGCAGAGCGTCCAGATATATACACCAGTTGGTGAACCCATTGGCATCTGGTAACCGCGCGCCAGCCTACGGACCAATACGGTGCTACACGTGTATCTCGATCGAACACCTTCGTAGGGACTGTCCCCTAGAGAAAAGACACGAAGGTTGCCGATCCCATGGTGCGGATACTACTAAGCCTGCACATGTCGGCAATGCTCCACTTCAGCCACCTCAGTTAAACTGAGAAGACCTACCTTGGAGAGTCACAAGGTAGGTGGAAGTCAACTGAAGACTGACTCGTTTCTGCACAGGGCAGTAGGTGCGTTCCCTGAGGCAGTAGTTGAAAACGATGGAGTAGTATGTATGATAGGCCTTCTGGATACATACGCGCAGGTATCGACGATGATGGAGTCATTGTTAGGAGAACATTTATCTGCCGGTATGCTCATTGATGTTTCAGCTTTGATAACGGTGTACGAGGCTCAGGGAATGAATATACCATATGGCGGGTATGTGGAGCTTTCGTTATCACTGCTGGATCAGAGCATATTGGGGGGATTTCTTGTGATTAAAGACCCACAAAGTGGACCCATGTCATAGCGCAATGAAGTCCCTAGTATCATCGGGTCCAATATTATCCGCACACTCGTCGATTCTCTCAAGTCACAGTCACATACTTGGGTGTTGTATGACGAAGGTCATGCTAGTGTATCAAACGGGAGGATCGAGAAGGTACGGGTAGTTGGGGATGGTAAAGTGTTGGTGCCAGCATGCACAGTTATAATGGTAGAGTGTTCGGTAAAGTCACCATGTAATAACAAAGGCTGTTATGAGGTATTGCTCGACCATGGTGAAGGTAATGTGTTGCTAAATGGGTTGAGCATCTCACCCCCGGTTTTACACAGGTGTCAGAGAATGGTAGAGTCAATGTTCAGGTGTCAGATTTCTCTAACAAAGACCATTATCTACTGCCCAGAACCCCTGTTGCTGATGTTGAATGTGCCTATGTGGAAACAGACTCGGCCGGTCACAGTGGCGATGCTCAGCGCCGTCAGGTATTCATGGAGGAAGTAGCAGCTGATGTACCCATGGTACTCATGTCTCCACTGCATGAGATGGACATCGGCGGTGGGTTGTCTCAAGAGCAAAGGAAGAAACTCACAGATGTGTTCCACAAGAATAGCAGCGTGATGAGCAAGGACGAGCTAGACTTGGGCTTCTGTCTAGAAATTAGCTGATGACATCCCGATGACTGATGACATCCCGGTAAGAATACCTCACCGCAGAATAAATCCAGCCCAATCCCAGGAGGTAAGAGAACATCTACATTCCTTAATTAAGCAGGGTACAATACGCGAATATTCAAGTCCATATGCTTCCCCCATCATTATTGTCAGGATAAAGGATGGGAGTATGAGACTGTACGTGGACTACCGGGCCCTGAACAATAACACTAGGGAAGATGCATATCTCCTACCGAGAATAGAGGAGGTCCCAGACGTCCTTAGCGGGGGGTAAAGTATTTCTTTTCTCTGGACTTATCCCATGGATATCATCAGGTGCCAGTAAGCGAAGACGACATTGAGAAGACCGCATTCCGGATTGGTACTGGGGGCCTGTACGATTATGTGCGCATGCCCTTCGGGCTTTGCAACGCGCCGGCTATGTTTATGCCCTTAATGGACCGCATATTTGGCGACCCAAACTTTCAGTCACTTTTGATATATCTAGACGACATATCGATAGTTGGCTCTACATTCGAGGAGACGCTTGATAGACTAGACATGGTACTAACATGGTTAGAGGAATTCCACTTGAAAATAAAGTCGTCCAAGTGTCAGCTATTCAAGGACCGGGTTAAGTACCTTGGACATATAGTGTATGATGAGGGAATCGAGCCAAATCCCGAGAAAGTTCAAAAAGAAAATCCCGAGTGTTCAAAACTGGCCCATCCCATCTTGTGAAAAGGAATTAAGAGGCTTGCTTGGCCCAGGCGGCTACTACAGGATATTTGTATCTAGCTTTGCGCAAATAGCAGCACCCTCTACGAACTAATAAATGGTCATACACGGAAGAAGGGTAAGAAAGTACAAAGACTTAAACATGTGGCTGCATTCCACACCCTTTGGGGGCAAGGACAGACTGATGCCTTCAATAAGCTTAAAAAATGATTGACCACCCAGCCCATATTAGGATACCCGGACTTTGCTTCACCGTTTAATCTCGAGACCGATGCTAGTCTGCGCGGACTCGGTGCAGTACTATCACAGGACCAGGACGGTAAGCGGGTCATGCTAGCATATGCACGCCGCGCGTTAAAGCAACACGAGAAGAACATGGATAATTACAGTAGTCTAAGACTATAAATATTAGGCTTGAAGTGGGCCATAACCGAGAAATTTCGCGAACTCTTAATGGGGGTTGTGTTTGTTGTGTACACCGACAACAGTCCACTGAGTCACCTGCACACATATGTCAAGCTAGGAGCAACATAGACCAGATGGATGGCTGATCTGGTTGCGTTCATCTTTAAGGTGAAATTCAGTTCCGGCCGTAGCAATTGAAATGCTGATGCGTTAAGCAGAATGCCGTTTGCTGAGACGACAGTAGGGTGTTCACAGCTAGAGCAGATAGTGGCAGAATCAACCGTGAAAGACTTCTCGTCAACCTCAACTCAGGTACCCCTTAACCTTATAACTCCAATCGAAGCAATGACAGCGGATGTGTGGTTGTCAGAAATACGTACATGGTCAGAAAAGACTAAACCGAAGTGCACGACAACCTTGCCATCATACCAACCAAAGGATCTAGCGAACCTACAGTCAGAAGACAATATTCTGAAGCGCGTGCAATTCTACTGGGATAAAGGGAGGGTACCCAGGGTAGCGGAGATCCGGAAAGAGACGAAACAGACCCGAAAACTGCTAAAGTCATGGGATATTCTGAGTGAACGAGAAAGAGTACTACATCGACGAAAAAAACGTCAATGGTAATACTATTCAGCAACTTATCCTGCCTGATATATTGAAGTCGATGGTACTACAGAGTGCGCATGATGATGGAGGACATCAAGGTATCAAGCGGACGACTGACCTTGTTAGGCTGCGCTGATATTGGTCTACACTACTAAATGACGTTGAATCGTATTGCAAGTCATGTAAACGTTGCCATCTGGCTAAGGTTGGTAGGAAGGTCAAGAATACCCTGGGCTCCCTAACAGACATTACCTCCTTAGAAGTGCTAGCCATATACTTCACCGTGTTGGAACCACGTACAAACAATGTAGAAAACGTGCTTGAGATGACGGACATTTTCACAAAGTTTACACAAGCAGTCCCTACTAGAGACCACCGAGCTAGTACGGTAGCTAAGGTCCTAGTAAAAGAGTGGTCTGTTAGGTATGGAGTACCCCAACGTATCCACAGCGATCAAGGTAGGAAATTCGAGAGCCAGATTGTTGAAAGCCTATGCGAGATCTACGGTGTCAAGAAAAGTCGAACAAAGCCATATCATCCCGAAGGGAACGGGCAATGCGAGCGGTATAACCGCACCATTCACGACCGACTGCGTACACTTGAGCCCGAACAAAAGCGAAAATTGCCACTATTGCTGCCTGAAATATCCTTCGCATACACAGTATGACAGGATATACTCACCACTACTTATTCTTCGGTAGAGAACCAAAACTGCCACTATATACTGTGTACTCGGAATGAACAATCATGGAATCGATGAACCCGAGCCCGAGCTAGATACATGGCTTGCCGATCATCAAAAGAGACTACGTGAAGCATTCAGGATGGCATCACGTAATACAGAGAAAGAGACTCTAAGACGAAAGAACGGCACCGAAAGGGTTGCTGATGACCTACCAATTGGAGAACTTGTACACACTAGAAAACGTTTTAGTTTTAAGAAGTGTTGTGCCATCCACATGCGTATATCATCGATGCATTGTTCCATTTTTCGAATAGCAGTTGGCAGTTCTTTGGGATCGAAAGCGAGATATAATTGAGTATCATCGGCATAAAACATATACTGAATACCATGTGTCTCAATAAGTTTGCCGAGACCAATTG
>JAODAI010284608.1:0-10036 GCA_027575025.1 Scotoplanes globosa | reverse complement strand
CTGCACGAATCATTGCAAAATCAACTAGACAAAATCAAACTACTGCTGCACGAATCATTACAAAATCAACTAGATAAAATCAAATTACTGCTGCACGAATCATTACAAAATCAACCAGATGAAATCAAATTACTGCTGCATGAATCAACTAGACAAAATCAAATTACTGCTGCACGAATCATTACAAAATCAACTAGACGAAATCAAATTACACCAATACTTTATAATTTGCCTTGGCTTCCTATTGTGTCTAGAATTATCTTCACAATACTTGTAATTGTATGCAATTATATTTAGGTTAACGAGCCACAACATATTAGTGAACTGTTTCATTCTTATGAGCCAGCTCGCAATCTGCGCTTCTCCAGTAGAGATCAAGTACTAGAGCCACGTATCGATATTTGGTGTTGTGGAAGTTAATTTTGACAACCGCAGAAGCTCTGCAACACTTTAGAATCAATTACCGGAGGGTGTCCGGTCATGTAACACATTGAGCCATTTATAGAGATCTCTTAAAACTCCGCTATTCTCACTTAACTGTGATGAAAATTGCAATTTTGATGGAACATTGTTGGGGTCATCTATAGGGATACATGTATATATTTCTTTCATAAATGATTTGATGTGTGGTCTTCTGGTCTTATGGAGGAAAAGCGCTATATAAATATTCATAATTATTATAATTATGTGACACACCATGATAATTCAGTTACTCAATACTATGTCAACCTCTGACAATAATGTAATGGAATATTAAAGAGAGATTATTTGGCTTTATTTTGATACCACTATTATACAATTATGATATTTGGAAGGTACTTAAAATTGGAAGCGCAAATGTCCATTTCCGGGTAAAGTTTAAATGACAAGGACCAGAAGTCATGTGTTAAAGTTTATGGTTCAGAGTGACATTAAATAATGTTGCAAATAGTTTTAATTTTTTTAATTCTTAAATGTTAATGACAATGATATACATACAGCGTCCAGAATAATGTGTGTCCGCGTGTCTATGATACTAACTTTGGGTGGACGGACACGATAAAGGGCCCCCGAGGGTGTCAGGTCGGTCGGACAGGTTATTTTATTTTTTTATATTACTTGACTCAAATACCAATTTATAGATTTTTCTTCTGTAATATTGTTATCTTTATTGACTTGTTGTTGAAAAGTTACTTGTAAATGAAACATTAGGCCTAAAGACCACATATTATCAAGAGTGTGATTCGCGATGAACGCGATTTTATATGTAGATCTTTATAACTTAAAAAATATGTTATTCTTTTGGCGGACCTGTAAATTTCCAGGTGAGCAGGTCCGCCAGACCTGTTAAACTTTTTATTATTATTTCGCACTCTGACATACATATTGTACTTACAACAATATTTACATAGCAACACATGCTAAACGCTATGATATATCCCTTATCTCCTCAATTCATCCAGAGGCGTTAAAGTGTGGGGATATTGACTAATGTTTTTAACTCTTATCATGCGGAGGATATTTACACATAATGCACTGTGAAACTGGGCATATTTCACATGTTTCACATGTACAGGTGCTCCAGATCAAGTTGAGATGCATTAGCCTACCAAAAATGGCCGAAATTTTTTAAACATTGCAATTATTTATGCTAGAGAGTCCCTAAAGTTGTGTTATGCAATGGCCACATGTGACCTCCCGTTTCACATATACATTTAACAATGGCCACATATGTGGCCTCCCGCATGATAAGAGTAGGGTCCTAGCTACGACCACCTGTTATAATGTCATCTGATACTAGTAATATTATGCATGGTACACTCTTATTATATACTCCTTCTCTTCCTCCATTCAGAGGCGTTTCAGTGTGAGGACTTGGAGAGTAAGGTCCCCCACCCTGACTACTACATCTCCTGTTATAGTGTCATCTTATACTAGTAGTAGTAGTAGTAGTGTTGCTATGTATCTACTCCTTCGCTCCATTCAGAGGCGTTAAAAGTGTGAGGACTTGGAGGGCAAGATCAATTTTTTTAATGACCCCCCCTCCTAACTACAGCTCCTGTTATTGTGTCATTTTATACTAGTACCATAATGCATTACACATGCTACACTCCCATTATCAACTCCTTCCCTCCATTCAGAGGCGTTAAAGTGTGAGGACTTGGAGGGCAAGATCAACGTTTTGAATGACCTCCACGAGAAGATCCAGACAACTCGGATCCAGGGCATTAGCTCGAAGAAACTGAACGTGGCGGCATTCATCGTCGGCTTCTACCTGCTGGTCATCATTTTCATCGGCGCCTTCTGGGACTCGAGTCCGCTGCGTGGCGTGATCGCCAGCTTCCTGGTCTCGATGGGCTGGTTCTACTCCGCCTACAAGCTCATCTTCATCTACGGGGAGGTGAACACGCTGAGGAACATTGAGGACAGCATCGTGATCCGACGCAACTTCTTCGTCAAGCGTGCCGAGGCCCTCCAGAACAAGCAGCGACTGAGCACACTGCCCGCAGGTATACCATTAACAGAACCTACACTATTTGAAACGGAGAGTGAGTACGTTGAGAAACCGCAGGACAGTGACCAATCCTGAATGAGATAAGATAATTGAAATGCATGGATGAGGGGGGGGGGGAGGTTCGTGTGCCTCTTAGTACTAATCTTCCTAATACTGTCAATTCAAATCACTCACTCTTATAGCCTGTTGGAATGTCAGACTATGTTTTGTTTTGTATGCAATTTCTGAGTTTGCCGATTTCTCCATCCTTCATAAATGATAATTAATATGAATGGGCGTGACAAGTGACCAATTTATGTTGATGTCAACTGAAAAGAGACAGAAGGGGGGATAGAAGGGGGGAGGAGGCTTGGTGGAAGTGAAAGTATGTAATTGCTGCAATAGTTGGCCTATTTCTTAACTGTGGAGTCTGAGCAATATATAGGTTGTTACCACGTGTTGAGGGTTTGATAGAAGTGACACATCGTGGGGTAGATATTTAGCCTTTCTGCTATTGTCCCCAGATTATTGATATTACAAGTCTAAGGAAGGAACCAACACTATTTGAAACAGAGAATGATTATTGGAAACCGCCAGACGGTGACAAATTCTAAATGTATATTAGTGGCCAGTAAAACGAGATAATTAATTAACAGGGCTCGAAATAACCGGAGGCACCGAAGGCTATGGCCTCCGTGCCCTTCACTTTAGCCTTGATGCCCTCCAAAATAATTGTACACCTAAGGCCAAATTTTGCATTGACTTTCTGTGCTATGAGGTACCCCCTCCGTGGTTACAACTGTCTGCCCTGGTAATCAGACCATTTTGTCCTTGCCCCTTTTGATTATTATTTTGAGCCCTGAATTAAAATGCATGGGTTGGAAAGGTTGATGGAAGTATAGAGCAACACATATTGGCATACATATTACCATGTAGTAGAATAATGTAAATTGGAGGTGTTTGGGATCCCCAAATTCATTCTATGAACATAATAATCATTGACGGCCATAACTTATTCCGTTTCCAGGGGTTCAGTTTGAGGTCTGGAAATAATGATTATATTGTGAGAATCCACAATTGGTACATAAGTATTCTTAGTCCCTAGCGCTCCCCTATGAAATATCATTTTCCAATAAGTTTATTGCGATAAGATGGTTCAGTGTATTATTAGGCAATAACATTATCTCCCCTGGCGGTGTTTTCCAATAAGTTTACTATAAGATGGGTGGAGATATTATCTGACAAACAGATTTGGTTAAGGATGTTAGTTCATGGACATATATAACATCTTATATTCAGAATTCCTAACATCCTTCTGCACGACTATTTGATTTTAATTGTGAATTCAAAACTGTATTCATCAATTAACTATGTCAACATCTTTAGGAGAATTTGGCTACCCGTTTGTACAATGCACCATATTGAAGGATTTTACCGAAAAATATCTCAAAAAATTGAATAGCACACCAGACTACTTAAGAAGTAGTTTGTCTATGAATTACATTTTTGGTACTTTTCACACTCGGTGTGTCAGAATTTTAATAATTTTGTGTTGTAAACATGATGTCAAGCAAATTTTAAGATAAATTTTATCACTAAGCTAATCTACTAATTTTATGTTTGATATCTTCTAAGAAAGTACGGAATGACTTGAAAAGCCGAAATGGTTTATGCTCACCATTTTAACAAAAGATCTATTAGTCTAATTTAGTGTGATGTAGTCACAATGGCCGGAATATTATAATAAATGATGGCCAGAATTATAGTATATGGACTTGTTCATGTTAACTTGATTTGTTTAATAGCCAGTATAATTTAGCATCGATGAAATAGTTTAGAATGGCCAGATCGGTAGATAATACAAAATATAACGGTCCTATATTACTAAAAACCTAAATTTTGCACATGATCAACTTTAACCATTGATCTCCAATTTTTTGTTTAAAGTATTGGGGTTTACACAAGCCAATGCAATGGTCTATCTTGAAACAATAAATGTGTGAACCTTGGGTTTTGATAATATTAAGTTCATTTAGTCTGGCAAAGTATTAGCGGTTGGGCTGTATGTATTCTTACATCTAATTTATCTTTCTATTCACTACTATTACTCTAATTATTAGTTGTTAATTTTTCTCTAATTAGTAGTGTTATGCGAAGCATTTTGTAAAAACATGACTTATTTGTAAATGAAAGTCTGTTGCCACTGATAACATAGACTATTAACTGTTTATACCGTACTGTACAACAAGGAGGTGGCTCTCCTGAATTACATGTCCGGGATCTATAATTCAAAATAATTGTCAGAATTAGATATCAATTTGGTTGAACATATTGTGCAGCAAAGTGCAATCCATGAACTATTTACTGCCCGATGTTGTATCAACAGTGATGACGGGAGGCTTCAAATTGAGGTAAATAGCGCCCTCTATTAATATACTTCCTCATTATGTATGACAGTTCTAGCGCATGGGCAGAATGTAAATATTTTATTTTACTTTTTAAAGAGGTCTGATATTTTACTGGGTATCCATATGACTTGAATGGTAGGACTAATCTAGAAAACCCATTCAATGATGGATTAATTTGTTTACTGTATATTCAACTGAGGCTGAGATAGACATTGCAGCTGGTCACCTGATTGGTACGGTAAATTATCACATGACTGGCAACCTACGTTATAGTTTTAAATTATTATGTCAAAACTTTCCTCAAAATTAGAGATGAGGTGTCCCATTGGACAATAACTATTCTTCAATAAAGTTCTTTCCTAAGGAGAATAGTATTGACTTGAATCGGATCCTATGCCGTACATTGCCTAGACATTCATTTTGTAAAGACACTCAATTTGAGCCTCATTTTTAGACTCTTCCCATTTCGGTGGCCGCTTAGCGTCGTAAAATTGAATGGTGTTTAAAGGCCTTTACAAGGTTTTATTATTATTAAGTACGCACTAGAGAATGATCACATTCAATATTATTAACATTGATCATATTCTAAATCTGGACCGCACATTACATATATACTATCAATGACATTTATCCAATGTCCACACTTTGAGTGCTTCTATGTTGTCATCTGGGATACAACAGTTACTAGAATGTAGTGCCACCAATCACAAGTTAATCATTTGCAAGTATGAACGTGATTGGCGTAGTACAATTTGACTTTAACGTATGTCGTACATCTCTTTACATAATTATGTACATGATTTAATCTATGTCCTATTGCAAATATGATGAGAAAATAGAGTTATTTGTAAGCCTATAACTGTTCTTTCCTTCTCTTCTTCAAGATAAAATAAAATAGTGCATCCTTCTTGGAGAAAGATGTGCGGTGATGAATCCGTCTGATCTGGCACTGCCACAGTGTCCCTGTGTTAAGTATATGCATGTGTAGGTCACAAGAGCGGTGATATGAATATTCATAAAGCCCACGACTCTCTGTGTCAATCTACCGTAGTCTGGTAATTATTACCGTCACCTTTTCTACTTCAACAAGCGTCAATTGAACATTTCAACGCATGTTTCAAATCGCTTGTCGAGTCACGATCACATTGTAGTTGCATGTCCAGCCGATCACCTTTCCATACTTTATACTTTGATACGTTCCCATTTGTTGCTCGCTATTATAATAGGGCACAAACAGAGGGAGACATCATTCGTTAGTTACGGGCAATTTAGGTACGACACATGTGATTCATAAACCAACCCAACGTTTTCATTATGTTGAACCCGATTTGTTTGAGACGTCGGACTGTGACTTGTGGTCCGATGGCATTAACCACTATTTGAAAGTATTAACAGTTGTATCAATCCACATATATATATATATACACTGGTGAATTGTAAAGGATCAAAGATCCCTTTCCAATTGTAAAGGATCAAAGATCCCTTTCCAATTATAGCGACCACGACATTCCATTTAATAGCTTGGCATTTTTATTGTCACACATGTTCATGCAGCCCTCATTCGACCCAAAGCAGTTGATAGGACACGCTATGTTGTTTAGCCTCTGAAATGTAGATGTTAGGTCTACTTCTAAAGACTCCTAATAAGTTTTATTGAAGAGTTATTAGATTGGAAGACAATGACTGCGCATCGTGTTGTAGCTAGAACACAATTTGTACCGGACATACAGTCAAACAAAAATAGCCGGTGCCGTGAGGGCGCGGTCGAAGGAGGGGTGGGGAGATTGCCTCACCCCACCTGTCATCGCTGTAATTATTAAGCAGGGGAAGATTTGGTGATGTTTTTCGCCATTCTGGAGTGCCTGGTGCGAGTGCCCGGCTTTTCCGGCCTGGCTACAACACAACGTACTGTACTCATCACTGCTGGTGCAGATTCTAGAAGCTTTAACGGTGGCGCTGGTTTGCCTGTTTTCATCAGTATTATACAGATTATCTGTTATAAGTGGTTGCGCTTTCTAGCAGTACGGTAGCACAAAAAAAAATTGCAGCTTGGCGGTTCATTGCCTGCTTAATGGTAATATTTCATATGCGCACAGCACTTAGGTATGTTAAATATAATTTACAGTATTTAGTGCATCTGGTATGTGGATGACTGACTACGATAATGGATCCATTTGTTTTCCCGAGGAAAATCCATATTTCGCTTTTGCTCTCATGGCGTCTCCACTCACCATATTAATTGCCCCTGGCTATAATTTTGTATTTATGAGCATAAATATATCATTTACGAAGGTCATATCTTTTGAGAAGACAACTGCCCACAATGTTTTTAAAGGTGAATATTTGATGCATCATAATTGACCAGTGTTGTAGAATTAACAGACGTGACTGAGAAGTCGCTGTTGTGTTTCTACTTTGTACTCGTGGTGCGAGTTTATGATGGCATTGTCCAACGGTAGTATGCATTAGGCCATGCCCCCCGCCCTTCGGGAACTGAAAAATCATAAAGAATACAGAGTTGACTTTAACCCATCGGGAACGGAATAATCGTAAAAAATAATAATTTACTTTTAAAGGTGTAAACTGTTGCACCAGATTGCATGTAAGGAAGGACATTTCACTTCCAAGTAATTCCCTGTACACGTACGCGCTGTGCCAAGTTCCAACCATGGTGGTGCTACGCTTAGATAGTAGTACATCTGACAGCTGGAAGCTACCGCTGTTCTTGATATCATATGATGGGTTGTATCAATCTGAAATGGTCAGAACTGGTAGAATGCCTCTATTATATTGATTTGTGATTACGTGAAACGACTGGAAACTAGGTAGGTACGTGCATAGGAGTATGTCTGTCTTTCTGGTTGCAAACAAGTTATTTCAACGGTAACTGCACCGCTGTACCATTTAGCATGTGCTAGCAAAACACATGGTTTAAATTGTCACCAAAGGTTACACCTTATCAGCGTATAACTTAAAGGTCACACCTTATCAACGTGTAGCTTAAGGGGTCGTTCCGATGTCTGAGACAAAACAAATATTGGGAAGACTACCTAACTTTGCCCAGAAGACAATGAATGTAGCCTATAGGTTGTCCTTCGGACTAACCAAATATGATAATTAGATTCTAGCAGAACTAAATTATGACAAACCAATACTTCACTTTTTGCAATGTGCATTTAGATGTTTGCTTGAATGTTGACATTGGTATAGTCCAAGATTTGGAAATATCTGGTGTCTCGCCAAGTAACAAACCGGTTGAAACTTGTCTTTTGGCATGCCTCTATGAAGCTGTATAATGGATATGATGCTCTGTGATGGTATGTGATGCTATGTGATGCTCTATAATCGTTACTGATTACTGTCCGCTTAGATATATGACAAATCATATATCGATGTGGCCATGTGTATCCCAATATACCCACCGGTGACGATCAAGATAAAGTGTCTTGCTCAAGAACACTTTCCAGCATGGCCACAATGCAGCACTGGTATTTGAACCGAGGATCTCACAATCCCAAGGCAGACGCTCTAACCACAGGGCCACCTCACCAACTCAATGTCTCCGTAAAACGAAAGTATAGGTCGGTGGCCTATAGGGAAAAATATAAGGGCCTACTATATGAAGGTGTTTAACGTCTGCCACTCCCATTACGGGGCGTAGACGGTGCCTTTCTAAAGCAAGGACTTTTATAAGTGTGACGTAGCATTTTATGACCAAGGAAACAAATAAGTTTGAAAAAAATTAAAGACACCTTATGATTGATTTTGATAGTAGAAGGTGTTCTTTCCAAATTCTACTAATTTTTGTGAGATTTTGCACTGAAACAAGGTTTCGGGTCCGGTATTTACAGCGAGTAAAATATTAGGGTCCGGTATTTACAACAGTCATTGCTATCCGTACATAGTTAAGGAATACATGTCCCGTACACAGTTAAGGAATACATGTCCCATACACAGTTAAGGAATACATGTCCCGTACACAGTTAAGGAATACATGTAAGGAATACGTGTCTGAGAAAAATACAAACTTATCTTAAACCAATAATTTCTGAAAAATTTTGGCTACAATTTTCAGAATGTTGACAAAACGCCATCAGCTATCTAAAATATTAAAAGCTTGTTAATAAAGTGACATTTTCCCTTCCTATATGGGCCATCCACATATACCTTGTTTTTTACTGGTCAGTGTCTCGATTCACATTTCACATTTATGGCCATGAGAGACAGCGCAAAATAGTGAAGGGAGTATCTACTTTAAGTAGCCCTGTCACTGTGGCTAGCTTATTAAGCAAATTATACACTGCTTAACATACGTTTGTCACCTACTACACATTAATATCAATATCATTGTAAAATGATATAATGGAACCGCAGTTGTGTCACGATTTGCATTGTTTAAATATTGCATTGTTATATCCCTTGTCATACATTAATTCAGGCCTGCATCATTAGGCATATTGCAGATTAATTGCACTATCATTAGGCATATTGCACTGTAGGGATTGCAGCTGCCTATTGCTTGCTATTGGTGTTTAAAAATCCAATTCGAGCCAATTAGTTTGCAGTTTGATCAATTATAGGATAGGATAGTAGGGAGCAGCTGCTGCATGTCTTGTTCTATGTTTCTATAGCAACCGTGTAAGTGTCTTCAAGTCATTTTCTGCTCTAATGCTTACTGTATGTCATGCCATTGATAGCTTGGGTTGGTAGACTGTGGTTCACGCTGGTATTAACCTATTAGGACATCCATTGCATGTGCATGATGAATCTTTAACAACAATCTCAGATAAAATGGTGATATGTGTCCCTACATTTCTTTCATCAATGCCTTATAATAAATAATATGTAGAATGTGTGTAGTCGAACATGACCAGGATCGTATTTCACAAACGTTTATTTACAAATCTTCACATGTCTATAATCTTTGTTAAGAAGAATGATCGTTCCTATCTTCCGAAAGATTAAACTTTATAACTTGCAAACTTTTATTTACGAACGATTAAAAAATTATAAGTAGGCTATTGACATGCGAATGTGGGTATTATTGTGTTTCCACTATTATGGCATCGTCACTGTTCCTGATCGTTTACTCCGCCCAATCTTCTCTAATATTGACAGGAGTTAGACATTGATTTACATCGCCATCCTTGATACT
>JAODAI010284497.1:0-10036 GCA_027575025.1 Scotoplanes globosa | reverse complement strand
ATGTTACCGAAAGATCTCACATAGATATGAGCGCTTTGCGGTTTGAGCACTCTTTTTTAAACTGCATGCGGTAAGTCTCCGGATTGTCGCACACATAAAGTTTCAGTCTCATAATTCTGTATTGCATGACGATCCTTAGAAAGGGCGAATCGGTATACATTATACTGTCTGCATATTATATATATATATTAGTATGCTTGATTAATTAATTGATGGTTTTGTACTTTGGATACACACAGCTTTGTGTAGCTCTTCCATTATTTTAATTAAAATCGTAAAATTGTACGACAATTTCAAACGTGCTTACACACGGTCGGATTTTGTTTGTACTAATAAAGGCCAATATCAAAAATCTAAACACTATTTGAGACCTCGTTAGGGAAACCATCCCTCTGTCGAGGAACCCATCCCACTGGCGGAGAGATATATGGCCCGCCATGGAATATTATTCAAGTTGTCTTGGAAATTCTTGTATTTTGGATCTGGAACCGAGTAAATACTGTGCAACCACCTTCAAAGGGTTCTCCCGCACATTTATATAATATTTCCCGCATATTTATATCATAACCAGTTTTCCCCAGTTTATTATAAAATAATACATATTTAAAATTCCCAGACGGATGCAGCATTTCTTCATTTATTATAGATAAATAGGCCTATATATAGGCCTATTTATCTATGCATACATATATATCATAATCCATATATTGCACTGTATACATATTGAGCGATATAACATATTTAAAAGCTACATGTACATATATATCATTGCACTATTAATCGATGGCACTGAAAGCAAGATATATTGCAATTAATCTGACATTACTGATGACTAATATCATTTCTTGGTCTCCTACTTTGCATTCTTATGATATATATACATCTTATTGGTGACATTACATATCGTCGAAAAGCATCTTAGTTATAAAGATGCAGATGTTACTTCGATGAAGTATATCGTATTTTAACCTTCTGATATAGATAACTGCATTCAGAAATATGAAGCTTAGTTTAATGCGTTTAAACATTACAGTACTAAAATAACACATGAAACTTGGTGTGAGTAATAATATGGGTGCTGGACATCTGTTAATGGTTACAAAGACCCGTTCTCTACCATGTTCCATCATATTGGTGGTATGCATACTACAACTAGATGAAGTGGTGCCTTAGATGTACGTGTATCTGTGTATCTAGTACCTGATCTAGTACATCATTTTCCTAGTTATGATATGATTAAATGAAGGGGAATTGAAATATGACAAGTTTGCAAGGTGCTTGGATGGCAAATAAACGGAAATATGTATTTATGGCATCATACAAGCACCAAGATCATGTATAATAATAAAATATGCCGTCATAACACTGACATGGTATGTAGCATACGTTATACTGGTATCGTATGGTAATAAGATCCAATATAATTAAATATGCCGTCATAATACCAACATGCTATGGGCATGTCAGTACGTTATACCGGTATATTAAGGGTAATTGAGTGACCGATTCGGTTTAGGACGGATTAATATTGAAGATGACGGTGAAAATGCTGACATGTATATTACACATATTAAGATTATGATTCAAATCCATATATTTCTTTTCCATTTAAATATACTACTTAATTAGTGGAGCCATCTGAAACTGAGGCCAACACGTAATGATAATGGTTTATTGACTCTATCTCATGATAGAAATCAAGGCATCAAAGTCTTCAATTCCAAATAATGTATTACTTACACTATATAACACCCACCAACACACTATTAAACATAATGTATTACTTACAGTATATAACACCTACCAACCATTAAGCATAATGAGTAACTTACACTATATAACACCCACCAACCACTAAGCATAATGTGTTACTTACACTATGTAACACCCACCAACCACTAAACATAATGTGTTACTTACACTATGTAACACCCACCAACCCACTATTAAACATAATGTGTTACTTACACTATATAACACCTGCACCAACCCACTATTAAACATAATGTGTTACTTACACTATATAACACCCACCAACCCACTATTAAACATATAAAATATGATTATATATAGCCTATAATATAAGTATACGTAGTAAAGTAGCAATATTAGGTCATACAATATGTATCACATTATTGAACACACACGGCTCACTGGCATTGACGGTCATTTTCTGTTAGATTTTTACGTGCGAAAATGTTGTGGTGAATAATTATGTTCTTATGGCAAATAAGTAGCACGTGGTATCATATAGTTCGGTTAATACGCTCTTTAGTTCTAAATCAGCGATTTTCTCATGTAAGGCTAGAAGATTGCCAACTCCCCCTAAATTACATACAGTTTTAAATTGGTATTCCACCCATAAAGAAAACAAAGTTGTGTATATATAATTATAATAATTCATTTTTTAGCGAATTCTGTTATATATTACTCAGTGCTATATGCTAAATGATATGCCTCTCACATATATATACTGCTAGGGAAGCGAAGGTGGCACAAGTCGCATAAAATGTATATAATTAAGAGTCAGGATATTTATAATGTTATAAATAACGTATATGTGGCACACTATGACAATTCAGTTACTATGTCGGCCACTGGCAATATTGTAATTTTAATGGTATGTCAAAGAGGGCGCTTTATTCTGATACCAAAATCAAGAACATTTTGATACTGGGAGAGTGCTCAGAGTTGGAAGCGGAAGTGGAAGTGTTCATTTTCATTTTCTCAAAAGTTACAATATACCCCAATTTCCAGCGTTCCCTCCAAGCCTGATTTACAATAATTAACGCATTGCGAAGCGAACAGATTGAAATAGTTCAAAATGCAAAAAATGCAAAAAACAACATAACTTTGATGAAATTTGCATTTATCTCCCATTAAAGATTGCCGATATATTACCCGTTTTGTCGTAGTGTGTCACATATTATGATTTGGTTACATTATAGCATGTTTTTCTATTGGTTGTACAACCTTTGACAGCGCCAGTAAATATTGTAAATCTATATGGTCAATTAATACTTAGTGTGAACTAATTGTTGATTTCATTGAACCAAGTATTTTCTATAGTGACAACTAATATATTATTACCATGTCATCTTGGATCAAATCTCTACCGATCTCTCCACCGACAACTAAGCTTATTATTAGTAAAGGTAACATGATGTTTTATAATTAAACGCGTTGAGGAAACTGTGTAGACTATGTATCCCTATCCTTAAAGCTGTTTACGTTTCGTTTAAGTTAGGCGATGTCATAGCCAGCCGGTACGTAAATCGGTAGACTGAGTTACGTAATGGTATAGACAACAGTTACGTAACTCTATAGACTCACCGTTTAAGTTACGTAATGTCATAGCCAGCGGTTACGTAAATCGGTAGACTGAGTTACGTAGTGGCATAGACTACGGTTACGTATCTCCATATACTGACCGTTTAGGTTACGTAATGTCATAGCCAGCGGTTACCTAAACATGTAGACTGAGTTACGTAATGGCATAGACTATGGTTACATAACTCTATATACCGACCGTTTAAGTTACGTAATGTCATAGCTAGCGGTTACGTAGACATGTAGACTGAGATACGTAATGGCATAGACTACGATTACGTAACTCTATAAACTGACCGTTTAAGTTACGTAATGTCATAGCCAGCGGTTACGTAGCTATCTAGACTCAGTTGCGTAACTTATACTAAACCGATATCAAACTATTGGGTTGCTGTTCCGTAATAAATCAGTCACCGTAACCGTAACTAGTTTGATGTCAATTATGTATCTAAATGACGCAAATTGTTACGTATCGTAAATATTACTTAGCATGAACGGTAAGTGTACATAGCTCAGATATGTAACTGTTGCGTACTGCCGGTGTTACGTAGTATGAATTATACAGACTAGTTACAAACTGATGCAAAACTACTACGTTGCTGTTCCGTAATAAATCAGTCAACTTAACCGTAACTAGTTTGAAGTCAGTTATATATCTAAATTACGCAACATGACGTATCGTAAGTTTTACATAGCATGAACGGTAAGTACACAACACATGTATGTAATTATTACGTACATTGTTACATAGCATGCACTGTCCAAACTAGTTACAAACTGATACAAACCAGTTATAGGCAACATGTTGAATTATATTTGTGCAAGTCGAACTGTATGTGTATGAATTCCTATTTCCCACTCAGTAAGTAATACATTACTTTTGTGTTTGTTATAAACGATATGTCACTGTTTAGGCCATTCCTGGGATGTCAGTAGCACATGTACGTTCAAATGGTTGTGTAAACATGCCTAAATAAGTTGTCATAGCAATGTACCCACTTACAATTCATGTCTGCGATATACACGTTGTTTATATTGTGTCACGTAATTATAAAATATACCCACGCAAAGTAAAGTCCGTGATAATGGACATGTGTATCTTGTTTGTCAAAGTATTACCGTGTCCATAGTTTAACCCTTAATACATTCATGTTACGTATCAATGGAGTGAAACGTCTCAGTGTCATTATATCCCACTTACCTATACAATATATGGTAGAGTGTGTATTAGTGTGGCTATGTACCTGTCAATGCGCTCCAGTTAACCCATAACACATTATTACATATAACTAATGACCATGTTTACAAACTGTCACTTCTGCTCTAGTTCTCAGTCAATATCCTCATGTACGTGATAATGGGGCGGAGAATCTACCCGCTGCAGGCCCCCATTTACCACTACTACCTGTACGCAGTGTCCGTGTGGAAGTGTTTCGAGAAGAAGGACGGCGTTTCTTCCACTCGCACATCAAAATCCTCTTAAATGTTTTTCGGAAAGACACGTTGCAAAGTGCATAGCAAATAGGGTTTATAGTACTGTTAAGATAACACATAAAATAGGCAGTAGAAAATAAATGCGGAACAACAGGGGACTCATTTAAGTCTGGAAATAAACAAACTAACAAAATAAGCACACTGTATGGTGTCCATGTTACAATGAATGTCAACAATATGGCGCAGAGTGTCCTTGCGGCTTTCTTCTCCCTTATTATAGCGGACTTTCGTTTCTTTGCGGAATTAACTTTTGCTCTGCTGGCCAGTCGGTTGACCATAGATACTGTGTTAATACTCATAGCGGAACCACGTGTTGGACTTCTGGTCACGCTATTGGTTGAACCACGTCTTGATATAGAAGGTGTGGCAGAGAGACTTTGGAGTGGCCGTTGGTGTGTACTATATGAATGTGGTAACGTTAGACACTTTGGCGGAACAATACGAGACCTATCGCATTCCTGAATTAACAAATGTTCTTGACACGGTTTGTTCTCAACCATAGTTATTTTGGGCAAAGCGACATTGTTGTTTTCTGTTGAACTTGCTTCGCTTGTCGTATCATCGGGAAGCTTTATCAGGATTGTGTATAAAGAGTTTGCGAAGGTCTTGCCATCGGTGGAATCTCGGCTATTCAAGAGAGCGGCAGCACCGTTGTGTAATCTAGGCGTCAATGAGTCTGTCGGAGACGATGATGAGGTATGGCTTAATGGTAGCTTTGCGGTAACGCTACCAGTTTCACGTCTCATGTTGGAATTGTTTGGAGATTGTGGAGCGATCAAATCACTACTATTCTCTACCTCCTCCTCGCCATCATCTCCAAGCATACAAGGACAATTGCCATGGAAACAACGACGAAACATAGAGGTTTCATTGTCTGAATCGTCTGAAGACATTGGTCTAGATGATCGTCCACATCCTTCCTGTAACTTTTCTAATTCGACTGACCGTTTTTCAGTTGCCCGCCATATTTTATAATAGAGAGTACACATAATCATAACAGGCAAGTAGAAAGCAATGGCAATGCTAGCCACATTAGCAAGTACACTTGCATATATGATTTGAACATAGCACTCATTTTCTGGTACAATCCGTTCAATGAAAGGTTGCCATGCTAGTACTAGGGGTATCCACAGTATAATGGAAACAGACCATGCCAAGGTTATCATTATTTTGGCGCGTTTGGGAGTTCTCTTGGCACGATAAGTTAAAGGTCTTTTGATTGAAAAATATCTGTCAAAGCAAATTATGCACAGGTTCATAACGGATGCGTTGCTAGCACAGTAGTCAAAACATAACCAAATGTCACAGGAGATTGCTCCAAACTTCCAACCATAGATTAGATATATTGTGAAGAGTGGCATAGAAATCGATCCTATTATGACATCAGCGGCCGCCAAGCTCAGAAGGAAGTAATTGCTAACAGTTTGTAACTGTTTCTCGATATTGAATGATATCCAGACCATAATATTTGCAATGACCGTAAATATCGATATAGGAATGAGAACAATGAAGACGGGAACGGCAAAGTTTTGCCAGAGGCCACCCGCGTCCTCGGGGGCCCCAGTATTTGGCACGGATGTTGTGTTCCAATCTGCATAGAGACCGGAGGATGTTGCTGTATCCCAGCTCCATACATTCGGTGGCCAATCTTCAGTCAAGTTAGGCATCTTCGCACCCTGGTAAGAAAACAGAAAGATGAACTATCATAGGATATAATACGGCACATCCAATTCAATTAACAAGTTGTTATATATATTATTATTTTATTATTTTGTATTTATTTTGTATTTATTTTTGTTGTTGTTATATTTACATTAATCTTAGAATACCAATTTTATACAAAGGCATTCAAGTAATGCTTAGAAGAGCAATTTGATGAAAATATCAAGCAACGGCTTACAAGATTGAGGGTTTAACAACAGAGCGCCCGCGTTGAGTGATATCTGTGTCAAATTGTGAATGAACCGTGTATGATCCTATTTGATACAACTGCATCTTCAGGCAGTAGCGTGCACCTGATTTGTAAGGTGCGTGGTTGGTTGGCGTGTGTGGGTGTGGGGAGGGGAGGGGTAATGCGAGGGTGTAACTCGGCGCTTCCCTCGGCGGATATGAGGTATACACATCAACATTTGGAGCCACTGAAGTATAATCATGATCATGACGGAAATTAAAAACTGTGACCCTATAATCGAAAGTCCAACGCTCTACCCAATACATGAAACTAGTCGAAAGCATAACCTTTCAATGGTAAATCCAACACTATGTCCACTGAGCTGAATGAACAAAATAAAAGAAGGGGTTTGCAGAGTTCTGAACATAAACAAAGGAAGGTTAAGAGCTTTGATCATGTTTTCAACTTACAGTTAGTGTATTCTTCCTTATACCTGGGTAGGCTGGGTATCATATTATTGAGGCAGGTTTTAAATTACTGCAAATTATTTTGGATAAAGGAACTAAGACAAGAGTTGAAACGGAGATTAGGGTGTAATAGCAGCGAGTTCGGAGGGGAAGAGGGACAAGGGATGGTCTGTTCCCACTTAGACAGTTGGTAAAAAATAAGATGGAGGTCAAAGGGAATTTGGTATTTAATTGTATAGATTTTGAAGAAGGCTATATAATGATGCTGTACATATGGACTTAGTAATGCCAATGTTGAAGTGGATGGATGTCCCTGAAGCGGAAGTCGGTGGTCGGTCTTTGTGAAGGTACAAGAGGTCGGGTTTTGGTTGGTTCGGTGATGTCAGAATAGTTTGGGTAAATATGGGCTCAGGAAGAGTATTGCCATTAGTCCACTACTTTTCATAATGGAGATGGAAGTGAGTAGCAGGAAAGTCAGTACAAAGAACGTATACTGCAAAAGCTGTTACATGCCAATGATCTGGCAGTAATTAAGGGAAGGAAGCAGAAGTTGCAGGAGGTTTTGGTAGAATGGAGGGATTTTTAAAACTTCTTTAAAAAAAAATTCTATATTTAAATTGACAAGTATATATTCATTTGATTTATTATTGTATTTCTACGTTATTATGTATTTACTATTTTCCTTGTCTTTTTTTCTGTATATCTATTTCATACTATTTTCAAGGTGTCAGACTCGAAAAGCCAAGCTTCTTCTGACTCCTCTCCACATTCCTCATATCCATTAATTGCTATATAATACTTGACGTCATCACCTACTATTTTATGTTCCTTGCATTGGCTCCCTGTTGAATACAGAATTAAATTTAAATTACTAATTTGTGTCTACAAGTACATCAATGATTACTTAACTAATTATATTAGCCTGTATGTCTGTCAACCCCCGTTATTCTTTAAGATCTACAAATACCCTAACTCTCACTGTACCCAGAACTAAAATACAATCTTGCGGTAATAACACTTTCTCTTCGGCTGGTCCTGCCATGTGAAATGCTCTACCCCACTACATTAAGATATCTTCTTCTCTTTCCTAGTTTAAATCTAAGCTTAAGAACCATTTTTTATTTTTTGCTTTCTCTTGGGTCTTTTTTTGTACAGCGCTATTGAATACTTTGTAGATTTTAGCGCTTTATAAATTTATATATTATTATGATTATTATATTAAATTATATTGTATTGTGATATATTGTATATGTTCATTGGAGACAATCAACTGAACTGAACTGATTGCAGTGTTTATACGGGCTTGAGACCGTGGCTCTGTCTGGTGCTGAACAACAGCGTCGTAAAGTGTGTGAAAATAATTGTATGCCAAGGATCGTGGGGTTAGGCAGGTGGAAAGGAGAAGATTGGGTAATTTAGGGGGTATTGGGATGAATACGAGTCTTATAGAGTGGTTGATAATGGGGACACGCGACTACTAGTCTTATAGAGTGATTGGTAAAGGGACATGCGTATGTATAACGTATGGATGGAGGGTGACTCCTTTGGTGTCGCACGTGGAAGTTGGTAGAAGTTAATATGATATGCCTCGATTGAGATGGAAAGACTGTGTTGATATTTCAGGAGGCATTGTGGGGATAGCGGTTTGACGATCATATATGGACATAGGGAGATGGAGACAGTTGTCCAATGATGCGGTAATTAGTTAATGTATTCTTCCTCGCTATTGTTAGGATACAACAAGTTCAGGGAGACAGTCATACTGTAACATGACAACTTATAGTTTCTTCTTGTGTGTATTCTTCCACACTTACCGTGTAACACGACAACTTATAATGTGTGTATTCTTCCACACTCACCGTGTAATATGACAACTTATAATGTGTGTATTCTTCCACACTCACCGTGTAACACGACAACTTATAATGTGTGTATTCTTCCACACTTACTGTGTAACACGACAACTTATAATGTGTGTATTCTTCCACAATCACCGTGTAACATGGCAACTTATAATGTGTGTATTCTTCCACTTTCATCGTGTAACATGACAACTTATAATGTGTATATTCTTCCACACTCACCGTGTAACACGACAACTTATAATGTGTGTATTATTCCACACTCACCGTGTAACAGGACAACTTATAATGTGTGTATTATTCCACACTCACTGTGTAACACGACAACTTATAATGTGTGTATTCTTCCACACTCACCGTGTAACAGGACAACTTATAATGTGTGTATTATTCCACACTCATTGTGTAACATGACAACTTATAATGTGTGTATTCTTCCACACTTACTGTGTAACACGACAACTTATAATGTGTGTATTCTTCCACACTCACCGTGTAACAGGACAACGTATAATGTGTGTATTCTTCCACACTCACCGTGTAACATGACAAATTGTAATGTGTGTATTCTTCCACTTTCACCGTGTAACACGACAACTTATAATGTGTGTATTCTTCCACACTCACCGTGTAACATGACAACTGATAATGTGTGTATTCTTCCACACTCACTGTGCAACATGGCAACTTATAATGTGTGTATTCTTCCACACTCACCGTCTAAAAGGACAACTTATAATGTGTGTATTCTTCCACACTCACTCTGTAACATGACAACTTATGATGTGTGTATTCTTCCATGCTCACTTTGTAACGAAGTGATTAGAAGGAAATCCAGTACAAAGAATGTACTGAAAAAGCTGTTATATGATGACAACCTATCAATAGTTATGGATAGTATGCAGGAGTTGCAGAAGGTGTTGGTAGAATGGAAGGGTTTATTTGAGAGGCATGGGTTGCGTATGAGCCTGGATAAGACAGAGGTTTTATCA
>JAODAI010284386.1:0-10036 GCA_027575025.1 Scotoplanes globosa | reverse complement strand
ATCCAGTATTCTACAAAGATTTTAGTATTATATTTTGCTGTTAATAAAAGAAAAATGAAAGTATAGGCCGTAGTGTTATGTTAGTTACAGCAACATCTCCCTTGACGTGATCAAACCTTGATTGAAGAAAAACGTGGAACAACGTTATCTTCCCCTCACTATTTTTCTATAATAGAAGGTTCACACTTTCAAATTTCATACGAATATAGAGCCATTTCTGAATTCTAATTTTGAGATACCATGTCCCGCTTTTGTTGCCCAGTATTGTGGCCTTGCACATATAACAATAAATAAACGTTTTGTACAACACCAGTAAACATAAACTAACAGACCTACGTGGCGAACAGCGACATGTAGTATAATAATATAATGTACCATATATGTGATGTACCACGGCAGATCGGATATTATGACGGCATTCTCCATTCTCCATTTTGAGATAATAGAATCTTTCCTCCAAAATATATCACCGATCCAATGGAAAGGGACCAACTCCATTAATAAAATTAAATAACCTAGAAAATTTATATTTTTTTGATTTGGGTATCAAAATAAAGATAATGGTGTCCATCTTTTTACACCAATATCTCAACATGACCCAGGGCCGACATCCCTGTTTTGCCATGGTGCATCACATATAATGTAGCATGTTTAAGAT
The DNA here is from genome assembly GCA_027575025.1 of Scotoplanes globosa. Classification (NCBI taxonomy): domain Eukaryota; kingdom Metazoa; phylum Echinodermata; class Holothuroidea; order Elasipodida; family Elpidiidae; genus Scotoplanes; species Scotoplanes globosa. The sequence goes on along the minus strand of JAODAI010284386.1, from coordinate 9,378 downwards.
CTTTCCTACACACAGGTATTCGGGTGCAAATTATAAGAACATTTTGAAAGGTTATGCTTAGAAAATTAATGGGCGGTGGATGTTTTGTATAACAATTACAGTATGTAAACACTGTAGTCATATGGGATGAGCACAGCAAAGCTGGAACATGTTGAAAAATTTAAAATGGACCTATATACCAAGTGAAAAATCAGAATTAGATTTACAGTGGCACTAACATCACGTTTCTGTGGTATGTATAATTATACTCTTCAAAATATATTTATAGAATTGTGTAATGTAAGAATGTATGTGGTAGATGGGGCTCCTTAGCAGCCTTGGTCAGTAGTCCATCTTGGAGAAGAACTCTAGCTGTTGTTAAATGGTGGTTATGTAGGGGTCGGGTGGCTGAAAAGGATAAGGTGGCGTGGAGCTTTGCGGCTACATGAGCAGGTAGGTGTGGTTGATGAAGAGTGGGTGTTCGCTAAACTAGCTTCTTTGTTTGGGGCAGAGACACTTTGTGGCAAGACATCGGGTAAGCGGGGGGAATCGTGAAGAAAAGTCAGATGTGGTGGCCGAAGGCGTTGGTTGAGAAGAGGTTGGTTTGGAAGGTTTTTGAAGAGATCGGGGATATGGGGATATAACCTGAGTTAGTTTTGCGTCACCTTTATGGGAAGAAAAAGAGGACAGCTAGGGGAGCTGTGGAAAAGGATAAGTGCGATATGGAAGATAATTTTTTTAGGCAGCTGGATGATGATGGGGAAGGAAACTTATCTTTAGGATGGCATGTGACAGGAAGGGAGAGGATGTATATATTAAGGGAGGCAGAGTGTTTAATGATCCGGATGGGAGGGGAGGTTGGTCACTGACAAGGAGGAGGTAATTACTGTATGAGAGATTACTTCAAGGAGCTGTACAATCAGGGAGGAGGTGCCGATCTGGATTTACCTAGCGCAGTGAGGGGTAAGATTGAGGTGGATGAGACTTTGGATGTAGAAGTGGATTGGACTCCGAGACGGATGAAGAGGGATATAAGGCTGCTGGTTTGGACGAAACGAGGATGGAAATGTTTGTTGCTACAGAGGAGGTGGGAGTGAAGTGGTTAGGGAGATTGCTCAACGTTTATTGGAGGGAAGTATTCTAAGGGACTGGCCTGATTGTGCTTACTTGGAAGCAAAAAGGGGATGTTCATGACCCAAGAAAGTACCGGGGTATCAACACTGTTGGAAAGATTTTGGATGGAAGAATTATGTCTAGAGTTGAAACAGAGATCGGGAAGGAACAGCAGAGGTTTTTTGGCAGCTGGTGGAAAAGAAACTAGATGTGAAAGGGAGTATGGCATTGGGTTTTGTAGATTTTGTAGAGAAGGCCTTTGATACGGTTCCTATGGAATTAGTTATGTCTATGACTACGACTCTACGTTGAGGTGAATGGGTGTCCCTAAAGAGGAAGTCAGTATGGTGGAGGGTCTTTATGAAGGTACAAGGAGTAGGATTTTGCTTGGTTCGGGGGTGTCCGAAGAGTTAGGGGTTAATATTGGGCTCAGGCAAGGTAGTGCCCTATTAAAGTCCACTTCTTTTGATTATGTCAGTACAAAGGGTGTTATTCCAGCATGTATTTACGGGCTTGAGACGGTGGTTCTGTCTGGTGTTCAGCAACAGCGACTCCAAGTGTGCAAATTGGATGAGAAGATCGTGGGGGTTAAACGGGTGGACAAGAGCAGGGTGTATCATATTCGGGGGGAGATTGGGATGACTAGGTGTCTTACCGAGAGGGTGATTATGGGGCACATGATGTGGGTTGGGTATGTTGAACATATGGACGGAGGCCGACTTCCGAAAATGACCATGTCACACATAGATGTTGGTAGAAGGTAGGAGGATACCTCGTTTGAGATGGAAAGACTGTTGAGATGGGTTTTATGAGAGCTAGAGGGGATGGCGATTGGCTTTGGATAGAGGGAGGTGGAGAGCTTTGGCCAATGATGCAGCTGTCAGTTAATATTTACTTCCTCACCCCTTGTTAGAGATTCAAGAGGTAGAGAGAGAGAGATACTGTCCAAAAGCTTTATTGTGAAAATCCTCTTATAAATACTTAATAAGGGGGAGTTAAAAGCTTTATTGTGAAAATCCACGTATAAATACTTAATAAGGGGAATCTTCTGGGTGAAAAATATTGGAACGTGTGAAATTGATCAGTTTTAATTTTATTGCAACATGTTATATTAAGACATGTTAATTCTAACATTCAAAAGAAAAAATATGAAAAAATAAATAAATTAAGTATAGATATATGATATTCCTAATTAAGTTTGAGCAATTTAACCCTTTGACTGCCAATTTAATTTACTGCACCAATACACACACCAACCGCTGGTCGAACGGCTCAGCTGGCTGCCGAGCATGGCGATGTTGGCCGACTCAAATGGCCACCTGCAGCTACTGTTGCTTTCCCGGCATGTCATCCCGGCCGTTGCATATTTTCAGAGTCCTGTGGTGAAATTCTCAGTTACTGCGGTCAGCCACGATGCTGAAGCAAGTCGTGTTTGATTCTCTCTCTCACCCAGCTCGTGCAGTGTGTAATTTTAAGGGTTTTGGCGAAGTAGTCCTTCAGTACTTTTGGTTGTCCTTCGTTAGCATAAATATTAAAATGAACAACTAGACAATCATACCAGACTGGCAACACTGAAGAACATGCACAAGTACTACAAAACATGAAAGATCTGACAACCGTGCAGAAATATACATTTTTTATATTTTCAAAGTTACTTTCTCAAATAAATATTTAATTTTTGGTAGTCCGAAGGACAACCTAATTTTTTTTTCTCCAAATTTGGGCAGTCCTTCAAGAATTCTGGCAGTCTCGGGTAACGGGACGACCCTTAAAATTACACCCTGACGTGTCAGCACGCCTATGGCAGTCACAGGGTTAATATAAAACAATTGAAAATGGCTCAGTCATGGAAAATATATAATCCATGCCACATACATACATTATATTTCTGAGATAAAATGCCATGTAGTAATCATGTAATTTTTCATAGCATTTTACGTTAAAATATGATTAAAAAACTGTCAAAATAGTAATTTTGTACCAAAAGTAATTATTCCAGGAAACTAATGTTTGCTGCACTTGAAATATAACTATTTGGGGGTTTAATTTACAAAATAAAAAAATAAAATCGCGTAACAATTGTTGATGTATATTTACTTCTATCACTGCTGCCAGGTGGTGATGGTGTTCATGAGTCACACGTAATGTACTTACTCCAAATTGATTATACCTGAATAATTTAGACGAGTTAATTATATAAGATAAGTAGTTTCGAAAACCAGGACTATTTATTGTGCACATTTTGTAGACATGCACAATAGGTCACATAATGTTACACACACGTATTTTAAACTGAAAATATATTATTGAGCATGAGAAGTCGAGATATCCCAGTTGTAAGGGCAAGGGCTCGTGATCGTGAGATGGTCGGTTCGAATCTCAGCCCTGCTGTTGGTTGTCTTGGCATGTATCCTTGAAGAAGGTACTTTATCTTGATTGCTCTGTAGCCACATTGGTCCACCGAGGGCCACAGGGGAGTGGCAAGATGTTAAGCGACTTCATAAAGCACACCACTATATATTTATTTCAAGTTAATCGGGCGTAAACAACAGCTGTTATAATAATAGTGGAGCATATAGATATGATTAAATGTTGTTCATGTGTGGGTCATGCACATATACTATATACTTTAACATGGACATACACTATGTCGCAATGCTTGCTTTATGCTTGTCATTAATGTGATGAGCCGCATGGTTAACGGGCCAAGTGATCAACCTATTTATTTCAAGTTAATGTATCGTGTGTAAACAACAGCTGTTAATGTTGATTCAAGTTCATGTGTGGGTCATGCACATCTGTATACTTTAACATGGAACATACACTGTGTCATAATGCTCGCTTTATGCTTGTCATCAATGTGATCAGGAGCATAGTTGAGTGATCCACATCTGAAAATAAGGCATCATTGATGCTATTAGAAATAGGGTCAGGAAATATGAAAAAAGTCAAGCAAATATCAACCATGAATACATTTATTTTCAGTGATTGGGTATTGAGTTTCCTCTATGCCAGTCCAAATTAGAGTCTGAATTAAAATTGCCAGAAATACCTCCTTGAAGATGAAAGACTACCAAGATCAATTCATATTGAAATAAGGAAAAGGACTTTCAAGATCTTATATTCGATATACATTAAATGGCGGTCCCGGGGCAGGCCTACCAGTCTCGTTATTCTAGTCTGGCCATCTTTTCGCAAAGAGCAGGGAGTTATCTCGGATGGGTATCGAGATATCATCATCAAAATGAATAGAATATAAATAACCTCTCTGGCACTAATACAACCTCGCCGTTGATGTGTCGTCAAGCAATTATCCCTCTCTCTCATAAGTTTAATCTTCGTAAGTACTTTAAGAAATCGTTTGTAAGTTCTGCATTGTTAAACGTTGTACGTTAAGAACGACTAATTCATTACTTATTAAAGTTTGGATGTTTTTCAATCCGTGAAAGAGGCTGTATACTCATTTTCGTCTATTGGACAACATTGTTGCCATGGAGCTGGACTAGTCCGTGCGCGCAACGTTCAAACCCCACCGCACCATGTATTATGTATAAGTCGTCCCCGTAGAGAATGTTACAATTGCTTGTCTTTGCATTGCGTACCGTTGCTCAACGCTACACACATCATCAAGGTGAGCTTTACACGCTTGTACTAGTTTTCCGTTGCATAATTTGATTGGCCTCCCGGCCGCGCCGAGTACAGTATATTATCACAGTGAGCAGAGTTTATGATTATAGACACGCGCATACAAGTCTGACACTGGCATGGCAACAGTTGTTAATTATTGGGGATTTTTATATGGTTTTGTCCCAGCTGTACCAGGTTTATGCACATTTTGACCGTTACTCCATGCAGGCTTCTCCAATATTGAAGTGTAGAAGTTAATTGATTTAATTGGATTAACGGAACATTTTAGCACTCTGGTTTAATATTGTTATCCTACATCATACTATTTACTAAATTAAATAAGTTTACTCCCAATCAGACGTAAACTTTGACAAACTAATTCAGCCAAATATAAGATCAAAAATGGCTTTGTGATATAGACCTTAGGAACCTTCGTAATGTTAGGACCTTTTTTAAATGTTACGCAATTTAACCTTCGTAAGTCCCATATACAAATGTTTTGTGAAATAGGACCCATAGCTACTAATGTAGCAGTCAATATTACACTTAAGACTTCATTTAATTATTTTCATTTAAGTCTTAATATGTCTATGATATTGATTATTTTCATTCATTTATTAATATCATTGGTTCACACTCCATCTGACATGGTCTGTTTAATTCAGGTTAGGTCAATTTAAGTTCACAACCAAGCGCCTCTATTGGATATCTGATTATACTCTTAAGACTTCAATTAAAAAAAATCATTTAGGTCTTAAAATGGCTATGACATTTTATATTTATATATCATTGGTTCACATCCATCTGACATGGTCTGTTTAATTCAAGTTAGATTAATTGAAGTTCACAACCAAACCGCCTCCATCGGATATCTGTATTGTCATTTCAGCAAACCGACGTGGTCCTGATAATTTGAAGACTATATGTCTATAATATTTTACATTTTTTATTTGCCATCAAATATCTCCATTAGTTATTTCAACAGCCCGATGCATCATGGTCTATTTTATGATGATTTTAGGTAATAACTGTCGATTAATATTTTACAATTTGGTATTTGCAAAGACTATTCTGTTCTGTTAATCATCAATCCTGTTTCTATCTTTAATAGATTGGTACATGTCCGTGTAAATTCCAATCTCCCACTATACTGTACCTCCAATCTGGACACAACGGTGCCAGTTTAGTGCATACTATAATTATTCAACTCTCTGTTTAGTTTAGTTTATTTCTTTCTCTGAAGATCGAGACCCCTTGCGGTGTACAAGAGAATTACAATCACAGGTAAAATATTAACAAAAGCACAGCGCAGGTGATTGTAGAAATGACATAGGAATATTATTAGTCACCACATGGCAATGAAAACATGAAGTAATAATAGTATAATAATACTAATAGTAAAAGGAAGGAAATGCATTACCATGTAGCTACTATGGATATAGTGTTAATGATGTCATCGTTAATAATGAAAGTGATCCATTACCATATAGCTACTATGGATACAGTGTTAATGATGTCATCGTTAATGATGAAAATGATCCATAGTTATAGTAACAAATTTGGCTAAATTGGAAAGCCGCTTATGGTTATCCATATTGAATATTTGTTGGAACTTCCAAACACTGGGTCTAATGTAGTAATACCATTTAATATAAAATTTTCGTTGCAAACCAAATTTATTACATATCATAACATAATGATATTCATCAGTAATGTCAACACAATTGCACATTGTGCAAAGAGAGGGGTCAAATTATCATACTTTCTATCCTCAATGATAGGTAAGTTACTGTTTTCACAACGGAATTGCAAAATTTATAGCTGTCTATATAGCTAAGTTTAATTAGATATTTTTAAAAATTATAATCAACTTTAATAAATTTGTAAGCAGCACACTTACTATTTCTAATGATTACAGAATACCAATTTTGCAAAGCAATATCATGCAGTCTTTGATTAATTAGCGGAATGACGAGACGGTTATCTTCCTGATTGAGCCACATACATGAAAAAATGAAGATATCAAGAATACTTTTAACTTTTAAAATCCACTTAGAATGATATTCATTAGAAATATGAAGCTTATATAACAAAGTATACATCAAGCACGATAACTTGGAATTGTTACCATTAGACAATCTAACCCAAAAGTTTACCATTTATTAATGCACTTAGAAAGTGAAAGATTGCCAACTTCACAATAAACCATAGGCCTACAATTAGGAGTTGATTTGGGTAATATTAGTATGCTTTTCAAAAACTTCCTGACCACTGACCTATATAGTATTATACAGATCGGTGGTCATGGCATCGTCAATTTTTTAGAAGGGGGACACAATATCATATGTCCCCCACCACTCAGTTTGAAAAAACATGATTTTCAATGCTGAAATTCCACCAACCACCATATGTTTCACGGAAGTATATAGGTCCATTGACAGGCCTAGTACATCAACAAGAATATTTTGAAATTGGTCGGTGACTTTTTTATGTATGCTACACATAAAGACTATACATGTAGACTACATGACGACAAGTATTTAATCTCAAACTGAAGTTGTCTCTGATATATATTAGTCTAGAGACAACAATTTGAAAGAGCTGGATAGTGAACGTTAACATATTTTGGGATTTTTACTTCTCGCACTAAATAGACAATTGAAAGTGATGCGGTGAGCCTCTGACCACAGTAGCTATATTTTATGTTATTGTATTAACCGATATTTATACAGGGTAACTCGCCCAGAAGAAGCTGGTATACTGCAGGGTCCCGTCAAATAATAATATATAATCAAAAACTAACAATTAAATCGGAACATATAAAAATGAACAATTACGCCAAATATTAAATAGAAATCTCTCTCTACCTCATGAATCCCTAAAAAGGGGTGAGGAAAACATACTAACTGACGGCCGCATCATTAGCCAATGCCATCCACCTCCATTTATCTGTAGACATAACCCTCCAATCACCATCACATATAGCTCTCCTACAATCCCTCTCAACACAATCCTTCCTTATCATACGAGGTATCCCCTTAATTATATACCTCTTCTAGCAACCTCCACCGTGCGACATCGCCATTTTGGGGAGTCGTGCTTCATCCATACGAACAACATGTCCAGCCCAACTCATGCGCCCCCGTATCACCCTCTCTGTAAGACTCCTATACATCCCAATCGCCTCACATATATCCTCCAACCTCTCCTATCCACCCGCTTAACCGCCGCAATCTTTCTCATCCAGTTATTTCGCATATTTGAAGTCGCTGTTGTTGAGCCCCTGATAGAGCCACTGTCACAAGCCCGTAAATACATGCAGGGATAACACATGTACCCAAATCCCTTCCCTTTTAATTTCTTAGAAATATGTCTATCTGACATAACCCCCTCCATATTTCTCCAGGCCAATGCAGAGCTCCCGACTGGATCATTTTACACGTCTCCCCATCGGACCGTCCATCCCCAGAAATCATTCCCCTCCAGCTACGCAAATCTATCCCTCTACTTATTACCCGTGTCCGTAAGGGTTATACCCAACTCATGTCGTTGCATGCCCATTGATAAAACCTCTGTCTTATCCAGGCTCATACGCAACCCGTGCCTCTCAAATAAATCCTACCATTATTCTATCAGCAGCTCCTGCAACTCCTGCTTACTATCTATAACTATTGCTAGGTCGTCAACATACAACAGCTTTTTCAGTACATTCTTTGTACTGACTTTCCCGCTAATCACTTCCATTACCATAATGAAAAGAAGTGTACTGAGTGCACTACATTGCCTAAGCCCAATATTAACCCCAAACTCTTCTGACATTCCTGAACCAACCAGAACCTCACCCCTTGTATCTTCATAAAGGCCCTCCACTATCATAACCTCTGATTCAGGTACACCCATCCACCTTAATGTATACATACTAATTCCATGGGAACCGTATCATAGGCCTTCTCCAAATCTACAAAACCCAATGACATACTCCCTTTCACCTCCAATTTATTTTGCACCGCTGCCTATAAGAGAGAACATCCCATCACTTGTCCCTCTTCCCTTGTGAAAACCTGTTGTTCCTCCCCGACCTCCCTCTCAACGCTAACCCCAATCCTTATATCTATAATCCTTTACAAAAACTTAAAAACATGTCCTGTAGCAGTGTGATACACCGGTACTTTCCTGGGTCATGAACATCACCCTTTTGCTTCCAAATAGGTACAATCAGACCAGTCCGCCATTCCTTTTGGGTACTCCCCTCCCTCATACACACATTGAACAGTCTCCTTAACCACTTCCCACCCACATCCCCTGTAAGAATATACATTTCCACCCTCATTTCATCCAAACCCGAAGCCTTATCCCTTTCCATCCGTCTCAGAGCCCAATCCACTCTCAAAGTCCGAAATCTCGACGACCTCAATCTTACCCCTCACTGCGCTGGGTAAATCCAGATCAGCTCCTGCTCCCTGGTTATACAGCTCTATGAAGTAGTTATACCATACCCTAATCACCTCATCCTTGTCCGTGCATGACTAACCTTCCATTCGGATCATTAACCACCCTGCCTCCCATGGTAATATTAATTTTCATTTCATGTATTTGTTTCTTCACAATAACAATATATTTACAGATTAACATAAATTGAGATTGAATAATTCATTTAAA
>JAODAI010284385.1:0-15768 GCA_027575025.1 Scotoplanes globosa | reverse complement strand
AATTCCCTCCGATCAAATTCCCCCCGATCAAATTACCCCCTATCAAATTGCCCCCCGGACAATTCCCCCCGATCAAATTCCTTCCCGATAAAAAATCCTATCAAATTACCCCCGGCAAATTCCCCCGATCAAATTCACCTCTATCAAATTGCTCCCCGGCAAATTCCCCCCGATCAAATTCCTCCTCGATCAAATACCCCTTATCAAATTTTCCTCTATCAAATTGCCCCCGGATAATTTCCCCTGATCAAATCCCCCTCCCCGATCAAATTGCACCCTCTCCGATTCATATATTTCCATACACCCCATGAGCTGGCGCCGCTCTTTGGGACAGTATTTCCCTCCTCTATGATATAATGATATGCCTACATGTCATACATGTATATTATTAAACAACGCTAACGCAATAACACGCACAATGTGGATCTCATAGTATAGAGATATATAGATCTATACAGATAGTTTCGTTTCCAGCATGGACTCTTATTCAAAACCATACCATGTCAGACATTAACATACACGTAAATGTATAATTATGAGTTCAATTGAGTCTCCATTCAATACATATGGCATATTACTATTAAACGTTGACTGGAAGACTACTAGTTTGGTGTGTGCATAGTACCGTACTGTGTACAAGACAAGAAGACAAGAAGACAGATTATTTTTCTATCACCATTTAAATATAGTGCGATCAACAAAGCTTCAGTACTTTCAGTATATATTTTTCTAATCTTAGGGATCAATGCGTTGCTGCATAAATCAAACATTTCAAATCACAAATATTGCAAGCTTTTATCATAATTCACGCATGATGAACATGCCCGTACAAGGATTTTTTAGGGGGGGTTCTAATTTGTATAATTATCGTAATCGTGCCTAAGGCACGATCGCGTCGCGCGTAGCGCGATGCGAGGGAAGGGTGTGGGAAGGTGGTCCCCCCCCCCTCCCACTAGGATTTGTTTTATTAAAGCATACATTGAACGGCACGATTTTGTGACAATTATACGCACAAATATCAGAAAGTGAAGCAGTTGAAAATGAAGCACAACTTCTCATTAAGTCATTTTCACCATGAAAATTCCCGGTTCTGTCAAAACTGTCAAGTATGATATGAATACACATCCTTAAATTTGAGATTTCATGTTCATAAATATCTCTTGGTGACATAATTATGGGATAAAAACCTGGTTGAAGGTGATGTCGATTATTGATATGAAGAAGGAGGGAATAATCAGCGCATACTGCAAGTTCAACGGAGGTGGATAATTAAATACCGGACTTCAACGTATTAGCCGTCAATTGCGGAAAATCTGGTTGGCTGTCGACTCGTAATGCGCCGAACTGGTTCAAGCAACACTATGAATAACACTGCGCGGTGTCCGTATTATATGTGGCATCGGTGTACCAATAATACGCTATGGGCTAGGCCAAATATATTAGTGTAAAATTGATATAGGCTTGATTTAGAAGAAGAATATAATAACATACTATATTAGGGTAATTAAGATAAAAATAGTTCAATTAGGAATAAAAAAGGGATCCGAAATATATGTTCTGCTGTATTAAAAAATGAAGACGAAATAGGGGGGGGTTCTCCAGAACCCCCAGAACCCCCCCTTTGTACGGGCTTGATCAGTAACATCGTCAGCTATCGTACACTTGACATAACAATGAATGATAATCTAGACAAGACGCTGGCACGGATACAAGGGGTGGGGTGGGGGTAGGCGGGAGCACCCCTGCTCAACAAATATTTCAGGCCGAAATAATATTATATCCGGTCGAAATTGTTGTTATTACGCCTATATGTAGTTCATGGGTACCAGGAAAACGCACTGCAGATTCTATTTAAAAATCCCGGTTCTGAGAAGACCCCCCACACACTCCCCACTACACATACACACACACACACACTTCATACCACACATTGGCGTCTCCGGTAGGAAAACCGTTATTTCAGGCCAGCATTTTAAAAACCAGTGACGTAGCCGAGTGGATAAGGTTGTTTGCTCTAGAAGCTATGAATCTCAGCTACTTGGAGATCCAGGGTTCGAATCCCGGGTCGGGCCTAATAGTGTGGGTTTTTAATTTGAGAGCAATGAACGTTTCCCGAGCGAACGACTTAATCAAATTCTAAAATCCTAATTTGACTTCAAATGTGTGACCTGAATAACCACCTGACGCCTTTGCGGCTCCCACTTCGGTGGTCGCTTAACATTTTAAAATTAAATAATTTATTTATTTGATGTATTTTTTGCTATTTGTAATTTAGAAACATTAATTAGCGATCCTATAGTCTTAATAATAAAAAAGACAACAACTATTAAGGGGTGAGGTGGCTCATGCAGCGTGTGAAAAGCCCATCCATATCTTGATGATCTAGTTTAACTTATTACAACCGGGCAGTTCCGTAAATTCGGACGTACATATCACATAGTTTGGTGATCTGTCTCAAGCTGACTCTATATATGAGCATTATCTTCCTATATTTACCTATGCAGTTCCAGTCGTTGTTCTAGGTTACAAATCACAAACGTATGCAGAGAAAGTAAAGTTTGGTGAAATCACTTTTTTCTAGTGAAATTTTCTGTAACTTTGGAATGGAATACAATCTAATAACTAACGTGCATGTGAATAAGACGACTCTTGACTACATTATATCAGTAACAGAAAATTGACATATTAATTATTTCTTTACGATATTTTCAAAATGGCAGCTGTGACTAACGTACAGTTTTTCAAACCTACGTCCATTACACAATTAAAGAGGCCGCTGTTGCGTTGTGCATGTAGGGTAACTTTGTCACTGATGTCCAACCAGAAGCTACATTTGTTACATCATCAAAAGAAAATGCTGAATCAGAATCTCGAGCACTGCCAATGACTGACAAAGCAAACAGAAAGGAGGCAGACCACCCAGCCAAGTTAATTAAAGCAAGCAGTGCAGAATGAACAAAAAAACAGAGCTATCAATATCGAGAGAGCTGTCATTGCAACAAGTTGGTCATGCTCCAGATCTCATACGTTGAGTATAAACCGAGGTGGTAGCATGTTATAATAGAGTCAAGGAAAATGTGATAAAGAAACACCAAAACGTAAGGCAATAACAAGAGAGGAATCGGAAACCTTACGATACAACGAATAAACAAAGAAAATATTGCCCGGCCGAGTCAACGCAGAGGATATGTGAGCAATCCAAAGCCTCAAGTTGGAAAACTAGTAGGAGCCACTGGAAAAAAATCAACAGAAAAAAGTTAAACTCTCAAAAAACAAGTCTGAGCACGAAACCGCAAGCAGCCCCCCAAAAATACAAGGATTGATTGTATAGGTCTCTTTCAACGCAGTAGTTATATGAGCCACCCAGAGTCTCAAAAAAACCAACAACACCGGGAGAAAAACGTGACCCACCCGACAACCACAAAAAAATCTAACAAAATTAAATATTCATGAATGTACTGCACAATTGATCATAAGTATAATATCGGTTGTTTGTCTTATTGGAAATAAACTTTTCCACATGTAAAGCATACTTAAATTTATAAATGAAGTTGATAACATTTGGGATACTATTTTCCTGCTTACATTGAAAAATGTAGAATTTATAGTGATAAATGAGAAAATTGAAAGGACTCTTAAGCAATCTCCGATAGCCAAAAAAATGTCTTCTTTACTAAAAACAAAATTTCGACATAAAAAATGACTCTCCACATCTAAAAGAAAAGATGACACCACATGACAATCCCAGAAAAGATGTTCAATGGTTTCATCTTCTGTCTTGCAAAATGAACATAGAGAGTTGTCAGAGATGTTCATTAAAAATAAAAGATGATTTGTTCCTAAAATTCTGTGCAAGAAACGAAATTGAAAATAATTAATTTTTGAGTCTCTAATTGAATGCCAAGGATTTAAAAAAATATTTGTCCAATTTGTAATATTGAATTGTTTATTCCATTTAATAATCGATGTAGGAACAGTGGTTATATTCTTAACCAGCTGGGAGTAAACCCATTGCGATGAACTCCTCATAGTAACAATTTTATCAAGGAGACTCTCGTTCCAATTAAAATTATTGTCCAAGTTAGACTCTTTCCAATTAGTTGGAATTGAATTTAATAAACCTAAATGAAGAGTAAACGGAAAATGGTTTATATTATAACGCAAAACCAAATCCTCATAACTGTAATGAAGTCCAGCTTCATTAAATAAATCTTTCACATACATAATTCCCCTGTTATGCATAAAACCATAATAAACAATTTTACCATTTACTTTTATATCAGAGTTATTCCAAATGATCTCATAATTATAATTATCAATTGCAGGTTTGTAGGACAACTCAAACCAAGCTCTACAAACATCATAAATGAACTTGACGTGAATTAAGGGCACATCATTTGGGCTGCAGTTACACTTAAAAAATAACTCTTTCCCAAAATTCTTCAAATAATAATCGAAGAAAAGCTTCCAAGCTCCAGTACTATGATCAAGGTATCTGGTAACCCAAGAAACCTTTAATCCGGAAATAAAGGAATCAATGTGGGTGACCTTGATACCTCCCAAATGGATGGGATTAATCATGGTAGAACGTTTAACCTTGTCAGGATTTCCATTCCAAATGAAATTATAAAGTATAGAGTTTAGATCAGAAATAAATCTATTTGGAGGATTTGGTAAAACTTGAAACAGATAAACAAGTTGAGAAAGTGCAAACGTTTTAATAATCAAATTTCTACCAATTGGAGTACTATCTCTATGCATCCAAGAGTTTTTAAGACTTCTTTAAGTCGAGATAACTTCGGGGGGAAATTTAGGAGAAACAGGTCTTCCATATTACAATTAAATGTAATACCCAAAAGCGTTATAGGACCTGTCGACCAAACAGTAGGCCTACTACAATCATTAACAAAAGCCGGCTTCGTCTTAACAAAAGGTCCCAAAGGGAATAAAATAGATTTATCCATATTTACTTTTAAGCCTGAAGCTACATGGAATTAATCTAACAAACGTATAGCATTCTTCAAAGAATTTGTATTATCATTTAAAAAGAGAGTAGTGTCATCAGCATACTGCAATTTTAAATGTTAAATGCCCATTACAACTCTCGGCTTCATCATCAGATAATATGCGATCGAAATCAACATCACTCAAATAATTGGAAGGGTTGGAACCACCCGACTTAAAAAATATTGCTATAAAAGCGTTTGAGCTCCTTCAAAATGTCACTGTTAGAAGAAATACGACTTCCAACATGATGTGTAATGTAATTAATAGTATTCAACTTTCTGTTTCTTTTCTCTAGGTTGAGAAAATATTTAGTGTTCTTTTTACCATTTTCAACCCACTTGGCCTTGGACCGAATCTGAATACCTTTCAATTTGTAATCATAAATGACATATAATTCATTTTGTGCCTCCTTAGGAAGGCTATTAGTATTATCCGACCAAATATTGTAAAGCTGAAATTCAAGCTTATTTATAAGAGCGACAAGGTTTGATTCCCGTCTTCTTCTAATCAAAGCCAATTCTTTGCTAAACTTAATACTCATTTTCCGAATATTATATTTTGTAAACTCAAGCTTCATAATCGGATCATGAAAATTCATATTGCTTAGTGACAACTCTATGAAGTCTCTAATTAACTTGTTATAATCAACATTGTCTAATAAAGAATTGTTAAATTTCCAGAAGCCTGGTCCTCTTTTCTGATCATTTGAAATAAACGAGAAGAAAACAAAAGAGTGGTCAGAACGGAAACCTGAGAGAAAAGTATCATAGGTTACCTCATTTACCATGCTCTTAGAAATGAGAAAGAAGTCAAGGCGACAGAACACATCCTTAGTCACATTCGACTTCCATGTGTATAATTTAGAAAAGGGATGTCTATCACGCCAAATGTCAACCAGATTGTGATGAGACATTAAATTAAAGCATTAATCTCTTGCCTTAAAATTGGTATGCCGAACGCCATTTTTTTTATCTAAAGCAAAGTTAAAAATGAAATTGAAATCACCCCCAATAATAATATTATCGCCCTGAAATCTTCCAATATTATGTAAAAGCTTAACATAAAACTGCGGGTCATCAATATTTGGCTCATAAATATTGAAAAGTGTATAAACAATATCGTTAATACTGACATCGACTGCAATATAACGACCAAAACTATCATTCTCAGTCTTTTAATTAACAGGCATCCACCTGGAGTAGGCCTCCGCAAGATGAATACCAGCCTGATAATATAGATAAACAGTCAATAAGAGATCCCCAACTTTCACCCCACATATGATCGTCCAGGCTCGGCAGACCCGATACATAGGCCGGCACGAAGGGTGAACAGTTGAAGACAACAGGACAAAAACAGAGATAGAAAATACGTGTTGTAACCAGGATTGACAATTAATTTAGAACAGGTATCCCCTAGGATTTGGAGCAAATCTCCACTAGCTGAATACCCGACTAATAATATTGATAATCAGTCAACTTGTGAAAGGCCCAACTTTCACCCCACCTGCTCGACTTGGCTCGGCAGACCCGATACCAAGACCGGCATGAAGGATGAACAGTTTAAGACTATAGGAATATAGTTTAGAGATTGAAATTATAGTGCTATAAAATAAGTGTCAGAACCACTGGTTAAAACTACTACAGTTACAGTTACAGTTACACACCATATAAGGTGTTTTCGTTAATTTGACTGGGATATCAATTTCCCCTTCGTCAAATGAATCATAAATCAAGTTTATAATACGATGATCCATCACTTGTAAACTTTTTTCAACATAGTTAACCGATAACGTCGAATTAATATTAGGTTCATTATTATTTTTTAAGGACTAATGGAGTAATCCAGTTAGGTAATTGAAACACAATTGTAAGTGCCTTATTATTGATACTTTTAAGAACAAGACTAAACCCTGGATTTAAAGGCATATCAATAATAAAGGTCTAATCATAGTTTTATAGATGATTATAGTAGGTGAAGCCTTTGGAAATATAAAATTCCCAGCTATTCTAGTTAGTTGACCTATTCTAGACTTGACTTTACCCAAGGTAATATCAAGGTGCCTATTAAAGGTTAGGCGTGATTCAAAGGTTATGCCCAGAAAAGTAACCTCAGTAGTTCTAGGAATAGTAATGCTATTATATTTAATATCAATATCAAATCCCCGGTTCGTTCCTAAGTGAACACGAGTAAGGATAACAGAAGAAGACTTGGTAGGGTTTAAAACAATCGCCCAGTTTAAACACAAGTTTTGAATGATATCCACGTATTCTTGTAATTCGGTTTCACAGTATTAATGTCGGAAGACGTGGTCCATATATTGTGATGCCATCAGCGAACTGAGACTGAGGTCGTGGAAAATCATTAACACAAATATTAAATAAAATAGGACTAAGTAGGCTCTCCTGATGGGTACCGGTCAATAACGTAATTCCATCCGTAATTTCACCATTAACATAGATGGTGGCAGTCCTAAGTAAGAAACCCATAAAGGGTAAGTTTGTGAAGAAGGCCATCATGAAAAAGCTTGTCAAAGGCCTTCTCCGCGTCAAAAAATAAAGCAATCGTATGATGTTTAGATTGAAAGCTCTTAGTTGTACTTTGAGTTAATAAGAATAGGGGGTCAGTGATAAGTACGATTACATAATCTGTACTGATTAGGTGTGAATACATTCATATTTTACATATGAAGCGCAATCCGCCTACCGACTATCAGTTTGTCAAGCATTTTGCCAAAAACAGAAAGCAGACTAATTGGCCTATAAGAGGATGGACTAGAATATTAGGATTGCGAATAAGATTAATTTTAGTTTTTTATTTAGTTGGATAATAGCCATAAGATAAAGAAGCCATATAAAGCCCACAAAAAAGTTATATAAAACAATTAGGGGGTGTTGTAACTGAATATAATAGATGTAATCCTCTCCATGTAAGGTGTTCTTGCAACCTTTTATTGCATCCCTGACCTCCTTAACAGTAACTTTTGATCGACTATGGGATCCTCATCCATCTCTTCAAAATGACCAATACAATTTAATGGTTGATAAATAGGGTCAGCAGCGATCCCCTCACTAATAATAGTTTTTAATATCTGATTACAGAGATTATTATTAACAGGGGTGAAAATACTAGTGAAATAAGATTTTAAAACATCGCTTTTCTCACTTTTAGTTTTAGTTGTAACGCCATTACATTTAAGAGCAGGAATAAGAGCTTTGTCGTGAGTTTTTTCTCTCATTAAATTTTCCGAAAGCTGCCAAAAAAAAATAGGAAATTTCCAATATTTAAACTAGTAGTAATATTGTTAGCTCTATGAACCGCAAATTCACAAACGAGGTGGGTAATTTTCCTGCTAAGCTGGTTGATTCTCTAGTTTGAGTAGGCAATACCTATTAACAAAAGTACTGGCGTTGGAGCCTTCTTCTGGCTTTAATCAAAGTACTAATGTCAGGTGGGAGAACACTCATACCATCTGTCCGGATCGTTTTAGCAGGAATAGTGTGGTCACTAGCATTAATAATAATGGAAATGATTTGATCCGCAGCATTATCAATAAGGTCAGGAACTTGGACTCTAAGAATAGAATATTATTATTATAATCTAGTTCGACTTCTCTAGAGAAAATCAATTATTAAAATCAAACTTAGGTTTTTTAGTATTATAAATAGGAGCCATTGAAATAGATAGAGCAATGAATTAGAAAATTATCACTATCCAAATTACCACCCACCCAGAACCTATTTATATTACGGTTATAACAGGAGTAGCAAGAATATAATCAAGAATATCAGACTTGTGAGCCATGACCCAACGATAGTGAGTATGGTCATTATTATTAACTTTAATTAAATTGTGGCTCTGAATAATATTAAAGAGATCAAGACACGCTCTATTGTTACTTGAGCATCCTAATTAGAAATGCTTGGCGTTAAAATCAACTAGAAAATAACATGTATATAGGCTAATATATATAATAATCCTATCGAAACATGTAACGTCGAGGTTATTATGTCTAGGCGAGGTATAAATAGCAATAATGTTAAGCGAATCGATGCCATTCTTATTAATCTCAATACAAGCTGCTACTACTTCTAAATTAGTGTTATCGGGAGGAAGTACCGAATAAGCGATATTACATTTAATACCCATAATAAGCCAGGACCAGCATTAATGCCAAAAATGTTATACTCCGTAATTTTAATTAATGATAAATTACATTTCGTATCGCTAAGGCAGAATAAATCAATAAATATAGTCAGATATTTCGGAGAGTTTGTTGATTAAATAACAACAACTAATGTGAAAGAACAACTCGTATTATCATCGTATTATACAATTTCAGTATTTTAATTATATGATTTTATTAAATGTATATATATGTATTGTGTTGTGCCTGTTATGGTAGAAATAAATCAAATCAAATCAAATATTCAGCTCGCTTGTAAACGGCAAGACAAAATAGGTTACTGACACTAATTAGACAATTAAATAATTAGCCCATAGGTCTAAGTAACATAGTACGAGTAGATTCTAGATCTTTAAAGAGTTCGTAAAGTTTGTTTCAATGTTAATTGATATTATAGAGCAGAAAATTATCTACCAAATGCTTCAAACTAGAGTCAAATCGGACATTCCGTTCTCAGTATATTGATGTTTGAAATTTTCAAATTTAGGACGCCATTTTTTTACAAACGTCTTTATCAAGACTATTGTGACTTTATAGACCGGTGATTATAGTCCAATGGCTCTAACTGGTACATCAAGGACTTTCGGTATGTCGTATAATCTCTGCATTGAAAAGGGCCAGAAAACATATTAATTCCGGATAATTTTTCATAATGACAAGCCATTTCTCAAATTTTCGAAAAAGGTTAATCGATTACAAAACAGGGTTAGGGTCAGGAGTTAGTTATATTGGTCTCCGTCTGATCTGTCAGCTTAGTTAATACAGCGCTGGGTCCTCAGTTCGGATATATACGAAACCTATAAATAATATAATGAATCAAATTATAAATAATATTGATGATGATTATATTCAGGAAATGTAATTAACCAATACACTTGAATTGACATCGGTCGTTCTTAATCTGACTTCACAAAATGTTCAAAAATGTAACATAAAATGGTTTCCGCCAAATTGTGGACATTACTGATTTTCATCAATGTGATTGGTCAATGATTAAGTTTAACCTGGTGTACACTGGAAAGAAAACTACACTGTCTGCATCAATTGTGTAAGTCAAATTTGTTCATAGCCAAATCACATCCATGGAAATAGGCAACGCATGCACAAAACTTGTTGGAAACCACTTTCTATTACATTTTCAACATTAGATCGATGTCGATTACCTCATTACCTATTTACAAGTTAACATGATAAATAATCGGTTTACAATATTGAATGGGTTTGTGGTATGGAATTTTGCATCTTAAAACAAAGAGAAGGCACTTCAGTCGAATTGTGTTCCCGATAAACAAAGTTCCCCAACACTTTTTATGAATATTGTAGATTGGTATTCGGGGGACTGGATAGACCTTATTAAAGTCCAGCCGCTGTGATCGGTTAAGGCTTCAGCCACCGTTTTCCAGTGGGCAGCTACCAGCCGCCGAGTAGATGCCGCATGACCGCAGTGCCATGGTTGCCGTCGTGGCCACCCGGTATGGCCGCCGCGTGGCCGTCGCGTGGCTGCCACAGTTGTTCGCCAGGCCACCTCATAATCGCCGGCGACCCGCCGGCGGCCGCCTGTCCACTCAGTTAATATCGGCTTAATAATAATACATATAAAGTGCACCACATAGATACTATTATAATCTAAAGTTGAGCTTTACATTATTAAGGGAGAGAACAGATTATCGGCGTTTGCATGATATCTTCGAACTTCCACCATACAGTGTGGATAAAATCCCCCACCCCCGCCTCCCGTGCACACGACACCCCACACACCCTCAACAAGAATAGGGTAAATTAATCCGAGTCGGGAGATACCGTATTAGTATACATGTAATGCAATTGTCGCAGAAATGATGTGGGTCATTTTGGGGGTATTGGTGGAAATTAGTGAGTATGTTGGCCGAATTACACCATTTGTGTTTTTTAGTGACATGGAAAATGTGAGTGTGGTGAAAACTATGTATTATAGTGTAATTGGTAGTTTAAAATTGTGGGGGTATATGCATGATGAATTCGGGGAATCACACATTTGGTATGCAGTTGGTCCGTCCACATGCACCTCATCATTCCTGCGCACCCAGGCCGCACATTCCACCGAGTGACGCAAGAAAACCACAAGAGCGAATGTACAAATTAAATTAACTATTCATTAACTTGACACGAAAGGGCCACCAGTACTGCATGTTCGACACCGGAAAACCGCAAGAGCGAGTGTACCTATCAAATGAACTATTCATTAACTTAACACGAAATGTGATATAAGGGCCACCGGTACTGTTTGACACAGGAAAAGCACAAGAGCGAGTGTAACTATCAAATTAACTATTCGTGGGCTTGACATGAAATGTGATAGGCCTATAAGGGCCACTAGTACTGTTTGACACAGGAAAACCACAAAAGCGAGTTATGTTAAGTTAAGTAAAGTAAAAAAGGATCAGCAATGACATGGTCCTCATAATATGATCCTGAACCTCCATCATCCGGTGGACATCCTAAACCCTTCCACGGTCACAAAAGTACCTATCACCGGCAAGACCATTATTAAAGTAATTGACACTAACTACGCGAACCAACCAATCTGACAAGCCATTTCACTCTTCTACAAGTCTCTGATAGAAGGAAAACTTCCTAACATCTAACCTGGAATATAATTGAAGACTATGACCTCTGGTACCAGAATAATCAGACAGCGTAAAGAAATCATAGAACTTCAACTTATCGAAACCATGAACAATTTTAAATACCTGAATAAGATTACCACGAATACGACGAAGTTCCAAAGTTGTAAGCTTTAGATAAGTCAATCGTTGCTCATAAGACAGAAAAATAAGGGAACTATATTTAGTAGCCCTTCTTTAAACACGCTCAAGAACAATTTTATCCTTAGCTAAAAACGGATTCAAATCTTGAACAGCAAACTCCAAATGAAGCATAGCCATCTGTTTATATAATCTAACAACAATATCCTTATGGGGGAACTTAAAATTACGTCTAATGAACCCTAAAATCCAATTCGCTTTCCTCGCAGATTCGACACACTGCTTAGACGGCTTCAATTAATAATCCAAATGAACACCCAAATCCTTCTCCGTCTGCATATACATGTCACCACTCAATTTCTACCATTGATATTATAAACATTATGTTTATTCCGACTACCAACATGCATAACCTTACATTTTATCGACGTTGACAAAGATACCCAATCCTCCGACTAGTTAAAAAATACTATCCAACTCCAACTGAAACTAGTCGCATCCTCCTCCGAGCAAGCCTCACCATAAACCTTAGTACCATGCATGCGTCAGCGAACTTCTTGGTACCTGAACTACACACAGTATAATCTAAATCATTAATATAAGCAACAAACAACAATGGACCCAACACAGAGCCTTGAGGAACACCACTGGTGACACTCTTACAACAAGACACATACCCTCCATAACCACCCTCTGCATACGCCCACTTAACCAGCCACTATAATCCACACAAGAAGAGAACCATTGACACCCAAACCCTCTAAGTTAAACAAGAGTCTCTTATGAGGCACTTTATTAAATGCCTTTTGATAATCTAAAATCACTACATCAACTGATTTCTCACCATCCACAGACCTTGTAACATCTTCAAGATATTCCAGAAGATTAGAAAGACAGGATCTATTCTTCCTAAAACTATGCTGCGAGTCACTGATTAAGGAATGACTATCCCAAAACTGCTTTATGGCATCCTTAACAATGGAGTCCACAAGGCTAACCGGCCTATAATTACCCGGCTGACTACGACCCCCTTTTTAAAAATGGGAGTGACATTATATTAGCACACCTCCAATCGGCCGGAATGACCAGGCTCATCCACAGAGCGCTGAAAAACTATGCTAAGCGGGGCAGCAAAAAATGCAAAAATCCTTAGCAAAAAGATGAACATTGTCAGGCCTAGCAGCCTTATACTGACCAAGAGTACTTAATCCTTTTTTCGACAATAGTTGCGGAAAAATAACTACCCCTACAGAAAAAGGACAATAATTGTATTAACGGTCAAACACGCCAAATCCGTATCCTCATTCTGAAAAACAGAAGCCTTCAAAAACACCAGCCATACGATGATTATCATAGCCAGTGTATTTTGTGTCATAATTTATAATAGGACCAACAACATCATTTGCCCTCTGTTTAAACCTAACATACCCATAAAAAGCTTTAGGAGTCCTTAACACTATTAGCCAGATCTTTTTCAAATGTAAATTTAGAACTTGAGATTAACCGTCAGACTTAACTTTGTCCCTAAGCCTATCTAGAATATCAGCAGAATTATTAGACTTGAACAGTCGCCAGAGCTTGCGTTTACTCCTATGCGTACCTATTAAATTAACGATTCATTAACTTGACCCGGAATGTGATATAAGGGCTACCAAGTACTGTTTGATACAGGAAAACCACAATAGCGACTGTACCTATTGAATTAACTATTCATTAACTTGACACCAAATGTGATATGAATGTGATTACTGTTTGGCACAGGAAAACCTCAAGACCGAGTGTACCTATCAAATTAACTATTCATCAACTTAACACGAAATGTGATATAAGGGCCACCAATACTGCTCGACACAGGAAAACTGCAAGAGCGAGTGTACCTATCAAATTAACTATTCATTACACTTGACACGAAATGTGATATAAGGGCCACCAGTACTGTTCGACACAGGAAAACCGCAAGAGCGAGTGTACCTATCAAATTAACTATTCATCAACTTAACACAAAATGTGATATAAGGGCCACCAGTACTGCTCGACACAGGAAAACCGCAAGAGCGAGTGTACACTCTAAAAAATGTGTTTATAAAGATTAAACGTTTGTTTTGCCCTTCACATTCTAATCACGTTTAATTTCTAAACAAAGTGTCAAATTCCTAAACACCATATGTTTAATATCTAAACACTATGTGTCCAATCTCTAAACATATTTAGCATGTACATTATAAATATTATCCCATGGACTGAGTGCCATATCACTCCAGCAACCTATCAAGTCACCAAGGACTTCCTATACTTATTTCTGCGGTTTGGAAGACATAGTGGACATTTTGGGACACCATATTAAAATAAAATATTCTCACTTTTCGGGTCTGTTGATGTTGTAGTTGTATTATTCACAGAATTTCGGTCTAGTTTGATGTGTTTTGCATTATTTTTCCCCAAATATCGGTTTAAATTTGAGCTAATTATTTCTTAATATGCCGGGATATTTTGACGGTCTAGTACACAGTTAATGCAAGAGTCGGTGACCAAGGCGAGGTCACTGTTTATTAGTGTGCGGTCAGAAACCCATTAACAGGGACTTTTTAAAGTGTCAGCATAGGGATATATCCCGTTCCTGACAGTATACTCTGCCCAAGGTTCTGATTTTGTAATGAAACGTGTTTGGAAAGTGGGGGAAAAGTGTTTAGAAAAGTGTTTAATTCCTAAACACTGTTTTTAGAGTGTACCTATCAAACTAACTAGTCATTAAACTTGACATGAAATGTGATGTAAGGGCCATCGGTACTGCTGGGTATGAGTAGTGTTTATTGTCTCATTAAAAACTGCATGGGTTGTAACTGCGGAGTTCATATACGTTTTACAACAGCCGATGATTATTGGATTACTGACCAAGCTCCCGATCTGGCTCGACGAATATCAAGCAAGGATACATAATGCATCATAATACTACATTGTGGATATGACCGTGGACCTCGATCAGTAGTAACGATCAGTAGTAATTCTGCCTTATCTATAGTATGAATAAAAAATACGCTCCCCGTCACTTCAGAATAGTATTCATTGTCCCCTGGTGGTGCTCTTCGACTTTACAGTTATGAGGTGTCTCGTAATTTCAATACTTTCATATTGAATTGAAAATCATGAATAGCGCCACTATCGAGTAAGAGTTATGAAGATCCTTTTTTATTTTAACGTGATACTTTTATACTGATAATGTATTCCAAACAACTGCTAGTCGAGTCACACCAAAGACTTTAAAATCGTACGTGTTGCTTCTCGAATGGTGTTCTGCGAATAAAATTGGAACGTGATTAAGACTATAATAGTCAATTCCGAGGCACAAATAATGAGCCGTTAAAAACAATCAATGCATCAATCATTTTGTGTCGCGATACATGTTTAGCAACTATAAACAATATTAAAAAATAAACTACAAATAATAATCCGCCTGGAAGGCTTATGTAATTTTACGACGTTAAGCGACCACCGAAGTGGGAGAAGCAAAGGCTTTTAAATTACAACTTCCCGTCGGGTGATCATCCAACTTCATAAATTTGAAGTCATTTTTGTTTATTTTTTATTTGAGAATGTCGTTCGCATTGGAAAACCGTGATTGCTCTCGGATGAAAAGCTCACACTAACTCAGTGCTAGGTCGGACCCGGTAATCCAACAGACCGTGGACCTTCCAGTACAGTTGTTGATATTCGTAGCCTAGGCTAGGAAGCCTTAATGTTGGCTATATGAGAGGAAAGTGTCTGGAAGTGGTGGAGATGATGAGTAGGAGGAAACTAGAGGTTTTGTGTGTCCAGGAGACAAAGTGGAAGGGAGAT
>JAODAI010284274.1:0-10036 GCA_027575025.1 Scotoplanes globosa | reverse complement strand
ACCAAAGGATAAAAATAATTGTTTGGATTAATGATGCTTCCGGGTCCTTTCAACAACATGGTTATATGGACCATCCAAAATGTTTGTTCATTCATGCTTGGTGAGTTTACTCAAATTTGATTGGTTTATTACCATCAGCTGAACGTGCATTAACAGATGATATACCCATGTCTCGGGACAAGGTTAAATTACATGACAGAACGATATTTTAAATTATATTACACTGTTTTCAATACTATTTAACACATTCAAAGTGCACCGTTTAGATAATTGTTAATACCCATATATAACTTAAGCACTTGTCACAGCTAATGTTGGCCCTTGTCTGAATTCTTAACAAATACATACAATATACCATAATGTTGACCATAGTCTTCAGTTTTAAGTTTTCTATTCAGACATGGTTTCTTTATAAATACATACAATATATAACTACTCCTGTTGTAGATTGTTGTCCGTGCTCCAAACTTTTACACTGAACAACAAGTGAGAAGGCAACAGGCAAGTTTTGAGATATGTCTGAACTTCAATCTGCGGTCTTCAACCCATACGGATGTACATACCACTATTTGGTCTCTCGACTTGCATAATCCATTGTTGCATCATGGCTAGTCGGTAAGGAGGACCAAATGCGACCTTAAGAGGCAGCACATCCCGATTGATTGATTAAGTTTCCTGGCCCTTTCCAACGCAGAGGCTATATGAGGCACCCTTTGATATACCAGTTAGAGCTACTAGAATATAATCATAATGTGAAGGAGCCTAAAGATTGATTGATCAGGTTTCCTGGCCCTTTTCAACAACAAGTTATATAAGGCCACCAAAACCTACGGTATCATCCATACAAGTTACATGTAATGGAAGACAATCATTATCAACACGAATTAGAACTCTTGACCTTACGGACACAAGTCTAACGCTCGATCGACTGAACTAACTGGTCAGTCTACACAATGAAGACTAAAACTTTGTTCTTCAACCCAAACTTAATATAAGAATTAGACTGCATGATCTTAATTAGTAACACAGTTGTAGACTGTTGTACATGAATACACATTCTCAAATGTACGCAAATTTTCAAACATTACAACTTCACAGCACAGTCCAGATCTCACTTTCATTTGTCAACAAAGGGGCGGGCTAAGTTGGCCACCCAGTAAATGCTTGTTGCATATTCATATTCATAATTGCTCAGTAATTATTTTCGCCGAACAGCTGTTCGATCGAAAGTTTGTCATCGATAGGCGATTAACGTTACCACAGTCATCAGTATTGTATAGCCTAGGTTAGGCTAGCCTAGCATATAGGGAATTGTACACTAGGCTAGTCATGGCACCAACTCGGAAGACACGTTCATGTTCAGCACGAGCAAAAGCGGGAGGTTTTTACTCTGGATTAATTAAAGATTTACCACATGAATCACGCAGCTTAAGTCGTTCTGCCAAGCAAGTTTGGAAGCCTAATGACATTTTTGATGTAGAGGTAGGTAACTTTAATAACTTACAGGCCCCTAATTAAGTCTAAACTACGTTAGAACTTCGTAGTGTTCGTGGTGATCTTATTCAGGTATTTAAATTGTTCATGGTTTTGATGATTTGAAGTTTGATGATTTTTACGCTGGTCATAGTCTTAAATTACCTAAGGAGTGTTCCAGGTTAGATGTTAGGAAGTTTCCTTCTCTCACTCTCAGAGAGTTGTTGACGAGTGGAATGGCTTGCCAGAGTCATGACATTGGTTCACGTAGTTAGTGTCAATGCCTTTAAGAATGGTCTTGATAGATAAGTTTGTGATTGTGGACGGGTTTATTTATTTTATTTATTTATTTATTACTTCATTCATAAACAGGGAGAGAAAGAATAAGAATATTATAACTGAAAAGTAATTGCCACAAGAAGGACGACCAAGCCTCCACCCAACAGTGGCGCCAGTGGGGTGTTGTTGGGGGTGAGGGGGGGGGGTAATACCGATAAGAGGGATATTTACCCAATGCGGTTTCAAATACTGATAATATTTTTTATAATGAAGTTTTATTAAGGAAAAAAAAATCCAACTGTACATAAATGAACGGTTGGATTTTTGGGTATAATTTTAATAGGTTGTAGGCACACAGTGGCACAAAACATTTAATAATAACATTCCTAGTCTACAGCTTTGCTACAAATCCATCTTAAAAACTCAAATAAGAAATGAACCACTTAAATTCACTGTAATATTCCCACTTTTTCCACCGTATTACATACTGTACTGGTACAAAATGAAAATAAATTGATAAAACTTATAGGTCTAGGGGTGGCGTCCGGATTTCCGGGTGGGTGGATCAAAGTGGGCTTCCCCCGGCCCCGATGGGGAATTTTTTACTGGAATTACGCCCGCAACAAAAAGTGAAAGGACCGTCGGGCCTACGAATATGTGTCACTGCATGTATTCAAGTGTAGTGACTGTGGGGTTCGTCATATTTTCCAACATGTCCGTCACTCAAGTGATGGTGGGGTACCGTACTGCATCAAAACGGTTTATGTTTTACACACACTAGTTCTGATTTAACTGAAATTATCAGCCCTGGGTATAGCCTGACGAGAAAAGCTACAATCAATTGACAAGTACATTATGATTGCTTATTTATTAGTGATGCATCATGGCAGATCGCCAGGTATTATATCAGCATTCTTCAGTTTGAGATAAAAATCAGTTTTTAACTAGAGAATGATATTTTGTTGATTTTGGTATCAAAATAAAGATACAGTACTGTGAACGTACAATACCCACTGCCGCATTGTGCGATCGTACAGAAACGTACAATATCGTATAATTTATTCTACACAAGTACCCACTGCACAATTGTGTGATCGTAGAAACGTACAGAAACGTACAATATACTGTAGCACAATATTGTGTAATTTATTGTATGGACGATTGTACGGGAGTTGTACGTTCACAGTACTGTAATCGTATCCTAATTATTTTCCCATTAATATCTCAAGATGACTTACAGCCAACATAAAACCTGATCAGATCTGCCATGCTGCATCACCTTCAATTAAGGGTACCGTAATTTATTATGACATTTGTTTAATAAATTGTTTTATCTATCTACCTGCAGATTATCAGTGATGATGGTGTAAGATGCAGGGTACACTATAGCGGGTACGGAGATGAGTGGGACCGCTGGATACCAAAGGATGAACTGCTATTAAAACAACCAGAACAACCAGAAGTAGGTATTGGTAACTCCGACTCAGATACCCTGCAACTACAGAGTGAACAATTTTCACAAGAATTAGGCCTTTTAATAAAGGATAAACTTGTTTCAAGAAGACATGACGGTCCCCTGGTACCACTGTACATAGAGTGTCAGGTGGGTGTTTTCGATAGGTTATTTGGACCATTAGGTCAGTATAAGCGGCGTCTACATGGGAAGGATGTTATATGCCCACCAAACAACGCATTAGAACCTATCCTTGGAAAGAATTGGCACATCAGAATCCAAAATACACGTGGGGAATTTGTATTTGTCGAAAATGATACCGTTCGTCTGTACCTGATGCAAAAGCGCAAACTACAAGAGTTCATCATGGTGGACTGTGTCATTATGGAACAGCATACACCTCGAGGCTATCAGCTGCATTTCAGCTATGTACGAACAGACGGACCCGCTTGCATGTTACCAATGTATTGGAAGTCTTAACTGAGCTTGACTCTATTTGATGCTTTTATAAAGTTTTAACTTTACAAATATTTAATATTTGTATTACATAATTATTTGATTATCGTACTTTATAACTTTTGCGTTTATGTGTTGTTAAATTGTATATACCTACTGTAGGCATATCTATCTTTAACATACTTCTTACATCATAATCCATGCACCGTTACATTATCAAGTGGCGATGACAAAAATTATTATGGGAGATTGATATGGGTCACCGCAACTTAGATATTGATTTATGGTTGTTGTATAACATAGTCAAGGGGAACACCAACAACAAGTTAAGCGACTTGGTTCGTACTGTATTTAATGTGATATGCGATCGTAAGGCTATTAAACTTATATTTTCTGCCAGGATTGAGCGGTATGTTGCAGTTTATCTCAGCAGATTTATATGTAAAGTAAACAAAACTTACACGGGAGGAAAGTCACTAAAACTCTTTACTAAGTGGATAGATCAACAGAAGGTATGGTCATTCAAAGTGCTTGATGAAGAAATTGAAGTGAAACATTTTTTTAAGGAAAATGCATCCTTGAAGAAAGAGAAAAGAGCACTAAGGTTGAAGTTAAGAATTGCGCAAAACATTGTCAAAAAACAAAAACGTCAAATCCAAAAACTGTCCCGATGTCTTGTGAAAAAAGCTCGCCAGAATACTACCAAAATTAGGAACATCAATTCCTATTCCAGGAGTCATCAGAGTCGACTGCGGCGCACACTAACAGAAAACTGTGAGAGTGCCTTACAGTTTCTTAACTTGTATGGGTACAAAGCCAATGCTGTGAAAGTTCAACATACATCTAGTCGTGAAGTAGAGTCAATTACTGTGGGAGATTGTAACACGAATGCTACACATTCAAACGAGATTAATCTGGCCATTTTAGTGAAAGATCAATTTTGCATTTCTGACTTAGCGTATATCAATTTCAGCAAGATTTCAAATTTGCCCTCATTATACTCCTTAAAGAAGAAAATGGAAATTATTGGCACATGTGTTCCTATTATCCCGACAAGGGGTTCTAAACCAGGTGTACAACGTGACTTCAAATCACTACTTTTTGAAACTCTTAAACATCTTGTTGAGCTTGGAAAAGTAAACGACCAAATTCTTCATATCAAAATAAGTGGGGATGGTACAATATGTGGAAAATGTACTTTTGTAAATATCACATTTACTGTGTTGAATGAGGAAGACCGATTGAATTCTGCCCATGGTAACTACCCTATTGCCATACTTATTGACAACGAAAAGTATGCCACACTGAAAGACCATTTGGTTGATATAGTGTCTGTAATTGAAAACGTGACACATCTTGATTACAAGGATATTAGATATAGTATTTTGTACTATCTCAGTGGAGACTACAAGTTTTTGCTTTCAGTAATGGGGATGCAAGCAGCCAACTCAAAGCATCCCTGCATATATTGTAAGCTTCCGAAAGATAAGTATTTTGATATAAATGCAACAGGCTTAAAACGTACAATGGAAGAAATTTGCCAAATTTCAAGAGGACGGTCAACACTTGGTTGTAAACATGAACCGATATTCAAAGCAATTGGTATTGAAAATATATGCGTAGATATTTTGCATATGTTTCTCCGTATTACAGGAAATCTGATTTCCTTTCTCATACGAGATTTATGTAGATTGGATTGCATAGACACCAGAAAATCATTCAATGAAATTGATCGGTCCGTAATAACACATTGCGCAAGTTATGAAAAGTTCTTAGAGGATGTGGGAGTCAAGGGTTTTAGCTTCTATATAGGTAGAATGAGTAAGACGTTGAAGTATAGGGAGCTAAGAGGTCCAGAGATGATAAAGGTGTATGAAAATCTTCCTCAATTGGAAAAGTTGTTAACAAAACTTCCCAAACCCGAAGTTCATGCTAAGGTCAAATTATGGAAGGACTTCTATGCTGCATACAAGTTGATGTCTTGTTTCAAACGTTCAATGAGAATTGAGCAGGCACATCTAATTCCCCAACTGAAGTTGTCTACAAAGGCTTGGTTACAACTTTTTGTACAAACTTATCACAGCAAGCATGTAACACCCTACATACATTTGTTCACTTGTCACACGCATGAAATAATTGCTACGCATGGAACAATTGTTGAATTCAGCACTCAAGGTCTTGAAAAATTTAATGATCTTACAACAATTGAATATTTCAAAGGCACAAACCACCGACTTGGTATTGAGGCGCTTAGTCAGCTTATGCGTAGACACAATCGCAAGATGTGGCTTAGACACAAACACATAGAGGTAACCTCTCAGCCCCATGCATGCTCTACATGTAAGCAAACTGGCCACAGTAAAGCAACATGTAAAGAGTAAGCACATACAGTAGTATATTTGGCCTTTCACTGCATGGCCTACCGTCTAACCAAACTGTAGTCTTCTATTCAATCAATAGTTCAACACCTTTTCAGGTCAACTGTACATGATGTTTTCAAGTTACATGTTTGGATAAAACAGTTTATAATATTTGACTTGTATTAGTAATTTCATATCTCCCTCAATATCTGTCTTTGTGACTGATTTTTTCCAGATCAGATCACATCCTTCATCACCGATCCGCTCATAATTTGGTGTAACGATACAGTTAAATGCACTTGGCAATTGTTATCCCCCCGCCTTTTCCTGGCTTAGTCGGAGGCATTGGTTTGCTGTCAACGCTTGCAGGGCACGAAAAGTTAAAGTCCCCGCTATATTCCCGGTGAATTGGATGCAAGTCCCGGGTTATAATACCGACCCAACTATTAATGCCTGTAGAAACAGCTGTCACACCCTCTGTGTAGTGGGAACACAATTTTGTGAACAACCACGGCTAAACTGTAAGACCCCCCTCCGATATACCAGGAGGGGGGGGGGGTACAATTGACAAGTGCTTTAATTATCCGCATCCGGAAATATGAATGAAACAGAAAATGCTATAGACCCACTTTTGAAAATTATGCATTGATCATTTCTGATTTGTACATTGTGCAACACATATTTGACGTAGAACTGTATACATGTTGATATACTTCAATTTTAGCGTTTTAGATCGACATTGTAGGTCTACTAGGTTATGTAGTTTGATGTTTGTATTGTGAATTGTGTTGAAATGTTTTAAAAAGTTAAAGCCTGAAATAAAATTGAAGCCTTAATACTCAGATTCAAATGATTAATTTTTAATGTTTATAATTTTAAAAATAGCAATAATTTAATAGTACCTAGACTAAATATGTCAAGGTTACAAATAAGTAACCTATAGATGTAATATATCTTGATCTGACATATTACATGTATAGGCACAGTATTGTCATTAGGGTTGGGGATTGTCGGATTCCCGCATAGAGCAGAGGAAACCCGCATATATATGGAAAAATTAAGGGGTGAATTTCCCCCTGAAATGTTTTTTCCCCCTCTTTTGTCCTATTTTTTCATACCAACTTAAAAAATGTTGCATATAGTGGTGCACAGCATCATATGTATCCTATTTAATTACAGTTAAACCCCAAGTTAAGAAATTAGCTGTATTCATGAAAATCACATTTCCGATCGAAACCATACTAAAGACTTTAGAATGGAAGCCATAGCCTTTGATATACCGGTTAGAGCCACTGGCATATAATTATCATCACTCCGTATTCAAACTCCTGACCTAGAGATCACATGTCCAACGCTCTATCTACTGAGCTAACCGGTCAGATACATGACAATCCACTATGCACCCCCGGCCGGACATTTGTAAGTGAAATGTTTTGTATGTTTGCAAAAATAGGCTACTAGTATATCAATGGCTTTGTGGCTCATATAACCTTGTCGTTGAAAAGGGCCACAAAATCTAATCCACCCGTATGCGTCATATTTCTTGGAATGATATGTTAGTGACTTCAGTGACACACAGGAGCATCGATTCATCCCTGATATTTGTCATATGACGCAGTGCGTCAGGCTGGTGCATCAAAATTAGCGTGACTGTATATGCGACAATGTATTGACTGTGGGTACACGTTTCACATTTTTAGATCTAGGTATAGGGTGCATGATACTGTACCTGTCCGCTGCGCTAAAAAATGGGTGGGTCCACGGTACAGGCCACTAAAGGTGAGCCTACTGGTAATACATATTTTGATCACTGTATGACACACTATCCACAGTGATTGTACAAAAGCCAAAGATTTTATTGATGACCATGATATCTGAATTCCTATGAAATATTTTCTGTTCCCTTTTCAACAACAGAGTCATCAAAGTCTTTGACATAGTCACCAAAATGTAGTCACATATGCAACCACACTTAGACGCTGGGATATAGCAACCAGCTTGATATCCCCGGTACGATGATCTATCGATCCACTGTGCCAACCAGTCAGATGGTCAATAATTAGTTTATTTATCAAGATTTTTATCCGAAAGTTCAACAATATAATTCTACGCAAGCTTCAAAGTCTTTGACAAACTAGACGCTGGCATATAGTCTGAGTCAAACCATGCATCACCCCTGTATACCTAGCGGTATAACGTACACTGGTATTGAACCTGTAACCTTGCGATTACACGTGCAACGCTCTATCACTGGCAGGGCCTGTATCGAACCGTAACCATCTGATTACAAGAACGATGATCTATCCACTGTGCCAACAAGTCAGATGGTCAATAATTGGTTAATTTATCAAGATTTATTTCCGAAAGTTCAACAATATAATTCTACGAAAGCTTCAAAGTGTTTAAC
This sequence comes from Scotoplanes globosa, assembly GCA_027575025.1. Classification (NCBI taxonomy): domain Eukaryota; kingdom Metazoa; phylum Echinodermata; class Holothuroidea; order Elasipodida; family Elpidiidae; genus Scotoplanes; species Scotoplanes globosa. The sequence continues at coordinate 1,608 of JAODAI010284274.1, read as the reverse complement.
ATACTAGACGCTGGCATATAATGAGTCAATCCATGCATCACCCCTGTATACCTAGCGGTATACCGTACACTGGTATTGAAACTGTAACCTTGCGATTACACGTACAATGCTCTATCACTGACAGGGCCTGTATCGAACCGTGACCATCTGATTACAAGAACGATGACCTATCCACTGTACTAACCAGTTATATGGTCAATTATTGGTTTATTTATCAAGATTTCTATCCGAAAGTTCAACAATATAATTCTACGCAAGCTTCAAAGTCTTGGACATACTAGACGCTGGTATATAGTCTGAGTCAAGCCATGCATCACCCCTGTATACCTAGAGGTATACCGTACACTGGTATTGAACCTGTAACCTTGCGATTACACATGCAATGCTCTATCACTGGCAGGGCCTGTATCCATGCCAGTCAGACACATTATTTGAGCCAATACAGAAAATAGTGCAGTGACTTGCTATTTGCGAGATTGTAAAACAGTAATATATAAGGGCAAATTCATCACTTCACCATTATCAGATCTCGTATGCTTCACCAGCTTTACGGTCTTGCGCCAATTTTTATTCCCAACATGGAAATGGGTTGAACCCAGGAAAGATCAACTTGCGAGTTTATAAGCACAATAACTGAGCTCTGTGGATCAACACTGTGATTGGCTGATAGCCGGAACACGTTTAAGGTTAACAATTAAGCGGGTAAATGAAATTCTGGCGAAAGGCGTAGGCCTAACGTTAGTGTCTTATTTCTTTTGAAACGTTAGCAATGATTTTCATAAGTTTATCATAGAAACATAAAATGAAATCTTTTTATGTCAGAAAGAATGTTAGTAATAACTAAAGAAATAGTGGGCAATATAATGTAAGAACAACAATGATTGAATGTCAGTTCTCAAAAACAGATTGTGTATTGGCATAATGATTTTGGCTACGTCACCACCGGTGACGTCACTCACTCACCATATATGAATATGTATATATTACAGCAGGCGTTTGGAGATTATGAGTGACGTTTTGTTTTGTGTTGGTCCGCGTTGTAAATATGAATATTCAACAACGTGGTTCATAGGAATAAATGTATACATATTCAGCTTTATCGTGCCGTTTGAAAGGTTACAATCGGACAACTAACGACTTAAATACACAAGGTTGAATCTCAATGTCATTCATAGTATAACACACGTTACAAACATATGGCATTATGCGTGTCCGTGAGAGAAACAAACAGTTCAATTTGTTTAAGAAAATCACCTAGGTCCGGGTGTAAAAATCGTTTAAAACAAGAAATTGAAGAGTCTATGATAATCAGAAGAGTTTAGTGAATGCATTCACGGTTGAAAGTAAAGTAAGATATTAACCATATGAATATTATGGCAGTTTATCCAACATGCCTCCATTGACTTGTGTGTAAACGTTCAGTGTGAGGTATAATCACGTTTATTACGTGTCAATGTAAAATGAGACAAATGAAGTTGTAATGTTCACAAATCAAAAAAAAATGGAATGTTTCACCATACAGCCTACAGGGGCAACCACCCTTCTCACCTTTTGGTCGTCCCACGGTGCAACGCCACAGTGCACCAAAAATGTTCACCTTTTGGTCGT
>JAODAI010284163.1:0-10037 GCA_027575025.1 Scotoplanes globosa | reverse complement strand
CATCCAATTCATAAATTTGAAGTCAAATTTGGATTTTTTGAATTTGAGAAAGTCGTTCGCATGGGAAAACCGTGATTACTCTCGGATTAAAAACCCACACTACTAGGCCCGACCCGGGATTTGAACCCTGTATCTCCCAGTTGCTGAGATTCATAGCTTCTAGAGCCACCAGCCTTATCCGCTCGGCCACAGCACTGGTATATAATATAAGCATCGCCCTATTGTATAAAACAATGATGGTGCAGTCTAGGTCAATCCCCCCAAACAGGAAGCTGACCCACGGACAACTTCCCTTGGTCAATTTCTCCTAGAGCAATCTCCCCAAGTCATGTCTTAAAAAATTCCGGCGCCCATCATTTTTTTAAACACAATTTATAACTTTTTGGCAATATTCGTCACAAAGGATATGTTCAATTTTGAAAATTTCCAGAAATAATTGTCCAAAAACAATGTTTCCATTCTGGACATCATTTTTCTACAAGTTTTGTTTAATATGTGTGACCCATTCCATCAAAATCAGGGATAAGTCGCCAAATTTTGTTTTTCATAACCAGCAATTATATCACAGAAAACATAGCAAATGGTTGGAATGTCAAAATTTTGTTAATGTGGCAACATATTTTGTAGCAATAAGTTTGACATGAAAAAATATCAAATAAAATATGTGTAGGCAATTTTTCAACTGTTTTATCACATAATGAATGAAAAATGTTTTTCTGTTTTTCTCAAAATGAACATTTCTAAATATGGATATGAATGAAGTATACAAATTTTGACAACTCAACGAAGTAACATCCTACCCGCCTGATGTTTATACTATTTTAAGCGTAATTAATTGTAGTTGTTACTGAAAACAGTTTTAACTGAATTTTTCACTTTGGCGACTTATCCCTGGTTTTAATGGAACGGGCCACATATCGAAAAATACCTCTTTTCTTATAATTTTACATTCTATCTCTTCGGTCAGTGACCCTCCCTCCTATAACACTGGTAGGACGAATAGCCAGTGTTGTTGAGGATGGCAAACCTGGGTACTCTAACCTCAATGATATTGGTATTAGCCTGTGGTATTTAGCCGGTGGTATTATTGCTGTGACCGAGTGGCTGGGCTTGGTGGCTCTGGAACTGAGCTACGAAGCTCAGCAATTGCAAGGTCCAGGGTTCAAACTCTGGGTCCGGCCTTACTAGTAGTGGGCTCTTTTATTCGAGAACAATCGCAGCTTTCCCAGGCGTAAATCTTTTTACAAATTAAAAATACAAAGATGACGCCAAATGTATCCAGTTGATGACCACCCGACGTGAAGTTTTAATTTTATAGGTCACCTCGCCCACTTTGGAGGTCTCTTAGTGCCCTAAAATTAAGTAGGTCTTCCCGACCGATAAGTTCCAGGTCGATATTATCTTAAATTTCTTTCCTTACATCTACATAATTATTATAAATATCCATAAAAAAAACAGAGACCACATAACTCCTGTGCTCAAGAGGATGCACTGGCTTCCTGTTCCTCAACGTATTATTTTCAAGATTCTGACGTATGCCTACCGGTCACACACAGGGTTGTCACCATCATGCCTCTCAAGTTTGTTACACCCTTACATACCAGCTCGTCAACTTCGCTCCAAGAATAAAAAAATATTTTCAATCCAGAAAATAAAGAGATTATGGGGTAAAAAAAAAGTTTTGGATAGATATAGATTCCCTTGTCAATTGAAACCTGCTATAAAATAGGCTGCTTCTAATTGTAATTATAATTCCTCATTAATTTATTTAGTTTGAAAATTATAGGAACTATTACTTAATAACGTACGCAACTCACAAATGATGTAGGCCCTTATTATAGGCCTAAAATGTTAGGTAGATGCACCATAACTGTAGAACTACACTATTTTGTATAAGAAACTCTTCTTTAAGAAACTATTACTAGAAGCCCCCAAAATAAGAAACTTTTAGTACTACATTAAAGATCATTCAGAAACTTCAAAATTTTAGTATTTAACATAAAATCATAATATTTTTTTTTTTGCAGTTGTGTAGTGTGTACAATATAGTCAGTATTTTGTCATATATAGTCTTAAAATCACCCAATAACCCATTTGCATCAATAATTTCAACACTTAAATGTCCTGCACAAAATTGTCAATAATACCATGTCCTTTGATGGCAAAAATTCAGAAAATGCTAAGAAACTTTTAGTAGTCAAATCAGGAAAAAAATATGAAACTTTTAGCCTAGTTGCCAATAAAAAAGAGAGTGTAATCCTGCTTTAAAAAATAAAATCATAATTAAGGATTACAGCGATATGAATATATATATATATATGTACCCAAGCCAAATACACAAGTGATGCCTAGTTAGTTGTTATATTACAAATACAATTTATAAAGTGCAAGCTGTAGATCACAGACATGCCACATGTGAAAAGATAAAGTGACAACATTATAAATAGAGGGAGCTATATAACAATTCACACTGTACAAAGCTGAGTCTTGAGTACTATCAGGAAGTGGTCGCTGACAGTGGCTTCTAACAGTAGCTGCTAGGTGTGTTATATCCTAGCAAAATTAAACATGCATAATTATAATAATCCAAGGGGAGGAGGAGCCTCTTTGTCAAATTTCCTTGAAAATTGAAATTATAAAATTATGACCAAAATATCTGTAATAAAAGTAAATATAATATAAAATATTTGAAATATCCTATTTATATTATATAAAGTACTCAAGAGTTTAATAATATTGCCAATTTCTAAATTACTTTTGAGTAATAAAATCATACGATAAAGACAATATCATCTTCCCAGTGGAAAATTCCAAAATTGTTGGTACCAATATCATGTATTCTAGACATTGAAATATACTTTGGGATACATTTTTTTCCCTTTTTGCCAATTATGCTTATTTGTATATTTCAAGGTCTAAAATACATTTTAGCACTAACATTTAACATACAGCAGCTGTCAGAGAGCAGTTACCAACCAGATACAGGCATTAGTTAATATGGTAAATAACAATGTCAAAATGGGGATCTTCTACTCCGCATCAATCAACAATGAAATTATGATACCGTACCGGTAAAAGTTAAATCCTCCCCGGGCCCGTTTTTTGTAGCGCAAGCTGATGAGAGTCCATGACTCCCCCTGGATGGGATCGCAACTCACCAGCAAGACCATTACTCATTTTTCCAGTCTGAGAGAACTTAAGTTGAGTCAAGCAGGATAAAGTATTTTTGCCCATTAACCCTTCCAATGCCATGGTCGCATAAATGCACCATTACTTACCCTTTTCAGGACGCTATGGTTGCATAAATCTGACTTACATACATCAACTTTATTTGTCCGATTTTGTACATTTGGTTCACCCCCTGCCAACTTCAAACCGGTTGCAATCGAGGTATCACTAAATCTTCGACCTAATGATCCCAAACTTAGACAAAACATAGACAACCTGGGAATTCAATTCGCAGAATAGGCATGCATGATATTATAGTTAGACAATGGAACTAACAGTCCAGTCCGATGGAGCGGATCATAGATAATATTCCATAACTTGACCATCATTCACCAGATAAGTGTTCAACATAACTCTCCTTTACTCTATAAATTGATGAGAGCATGTTTACTTGTAAAAAATAATAATTGAACAGTCATTGTCATATAACCTTAATATTGGAAAAGCTAACTGGCGCTCAGAAAAGGTGGTGTTGAAAGCTAGCTGGACTTGAAAGGGTTAACACAACACAGCGCTTCGGCCGGAAATCAAACCCGGAACCTCTGGCATTCAAGTCCTGACTTCCTAACCACTTTAATTGCCACCGTGCTCCCTTATACCGTTGTATAAAGAAAACATTAAACATGTCTAATACATCAATACATAATTGTTTTTGGTATCATAGTAAAGATAAAAGTGTTCAACATAACTCTCCTTTACTCTATAAATTGATCAGAACATGTTTACTTGTAAAAAATAATAATTGAAAAGTCATTGTCATATAATCTTAATATTGGAAAAGCTAACTGGCGCTCAGAAAAGGTAGTGTTGAAAGCTAGCTGGACTTGAAAGGGTTAACTCAACACAGCGCTTCGGCCGGGAATCTAACCAGGAACCTCTGGTATTCAAGTCCTGACTTCCTAACCACTTAGCCACTGTGCTCCCTTATACCGGTTTAAAAGAAAACATTAAACATGTCTAATACATTAATGTGTTCCGGCTATGAACCTACGCATTTAGCACATATTAAGAAAGTCGCTATTAAGCCATACATCAATATTCCATCACATACATGTGAATATCACCAAGAAAAAACAATAGGCATCTCTGCGGTACGATACTGCATCACTGTGACAACGATCAACTTAATCTGACTAACGGTTCTTGCGATACAGTGTTTACGAGCAGTCAACAAAAATTTGTGGAAATATATCAAAAATATATGATAAGCTCTGCCCACTATTTAATATGTATGACAAGGATATCAAAATGGCATCTTCCCTATCCATAGAGCTTCACTGTGCCAAGTAGGGTTTTCCAGATTCTGTGCATTTTTGTCACAATAAACCTGTCCACTAATCAATAGGCATAATACCACCACAAAAACAAGTAGCAACCCAATCCGACTTACGGTTCTTGAATTACCATCTTTACAAGAATCTTTGCAATAAGCCATGCCCACTAATATAATATAAATAATAAATAATTGGTTTATGCACTGCCACTATCTTGCAAATGCAAGACGTACACGGCCGTGCTGAAACCAAAGCATCAAATCAAGAAAATAACAAAATTGTTATATATAGTATTTAACTTAGTACAATAATCGTCATAATAATTAAAGAAATATTTCAACTGTCTTTTAAATGAACCGACGGTAGATATGATGCGGATTCTCAATGGAAGAGCATTCCAAAGTTTGGGTCCACATTTGGCAAAAGCGTGATCACCATATTTAGTAAGGTTTTTGGTTCGAGAACAATGGCGGTAGTGAGGGTGGAGTTGACAATGTAAACAAACAGTATATAAATGATAGGCTACGTACCTGGAACTCCTACGATTGCTGGTAGGAGAAATAAAACAAAGAATGGCATATATACCAGTTAAAGCCAATGGCATACTACAATTAGTCAATTGTTTATATCTTACGTATATAGCGACAACATTTTATACACTTATATGGTAAGGCTTAAATGAAACTTTCAGGAGTGAGTAAAACATGCCATTAATTACATTCTGTGTCAATGTGATTTCTTGCTGGAGTTGTTGTAGCGGCTACAATTCGTTTCATTAATAAAAATCAATTAATTGGTAGGTTTCCTGGCCCTTTTCAACGCAGAGGTTATATGAGCCACCCAAAGCCTTCGATACACCAGTTAGAGCCACTGGAATATATTCAAACTCCCAACCTTGTGATCACAAGTCCAACGCTCTATCAACTGAGCTAACCAGTCAGACGAGTAATATGTAAAACAGAGCATGCATGCATTGCATATTGGGATGGGTTCTGAGCTACATTTGTACTGGACATCCAATACAGCAAACAAATTTATAGTGGTACGTTGATTAGGATTTTAGTCATATTTGTATTGTATTCGTGGCTACTCGAAAGGTAGGCCCTGTATGCAATTTTAGTTGTTTCATTACATCTGTGTTGTAATTACAATTATCATTTAAAGCGATTATCATAGGCCTACTATTTACGAGAAAAATATTTTTAGGTCTAGTAGTAGGGCCTTGTCTAGTCCACAGAGATTGACTTTATAGTTTAGAGAGGATACATTTGAGTAAACATAATATTGTATGTCTATCAGTATGCCTAACTTAGGTTATTTGGTGCGTAAGCATATAATATGCCTAATGAAGTTTTCATGTTAATTCATCCATTCATATAATTTGAAGCCTAAATAGACCAAACATGATATTCTGTATTAAGCCGTAGACTTAGTAGGTCAACGGACCAGTTACTGGCAAACTTTAATTATTGGGGCCCACTTCGGCTTGATTATTATTCTTTCTGCAATTTTTGTAGGCTTAAAATAAAATTCACACTTCAGAATGACGCACCTTAATCATCCTGTCTGAGTTTATACTATCATTATTTTCGTCATTTGAACCCAATTTTTGCTATATTCAGATGGTTTGAAGTTTTCACACTATTATGTGTAATAATATGCTGACAAAGAGACTTGGCACCACTTACATGAATACAGTATGTAGAAATAAATATACCACATATTGGTGTTGCTTCAATGTAATGTGCTGGAGACAACTGAGATAACCTTGGGTGAATACTCAAATGCATTTAATTTTTATGAGTATTTAAGACCAAATAATTCATGTTTTAGGATACCAAGCATGTGAAATGGGATATAACTATACATTTTGGATCAAATTCACGGAGTGATCATTATTGGAATTATTATGTTATTGGTACGGGTGATTAGCCGACTAGTTGTTGATTTTAAATATATTTTAACGCCGTCTTTTTATTTGACGATTTCATAAAATTATAACGTAGGTTATTCTTGGTGTCAAAGAATAACCTACGTTATTTGTACATTTTGTAGCATATTTAAAATATAGTAGGGCCTACATTTCTTTGCTTTATGACAGCTTACTCACAGTTTTAAGAATTAGAGTATACATAACATCACATATTTCTAAAGCCAAATATGACTTGAAAAGTGTTTTAGACACAAAACCAATATCATACCTTAATGTCTAATACCGTGGTGTCCAAGGTGTGTATGTCATTTTCAAATATTAAAGTGGCAATATATTTTGAACGGTTGGATTAAATTACTTCCATGACGATATATGAAGAAGTATTGTTAATTAACATCTAAAACACCATTGATCAGTGTCAAGTAACATAATATGTTGAATTGATTGACATTTCCTTCTTGTTGTCATATGTCTTTAGTAATCCCAAAAACTTACTGGTTTGGGTATTCACGAATAGACTATACTTACCCTAACAACATCCTTAATGTCACTCCTAATCTACTCCTCATAATGTCGAGAACATTACACACATAGACTCCCCTATCGGCCTCACAATCTCCTAGACTCCGCCTCCTAGGCCCCGCCTCCCGGCCGGCCATAGCCTAGGCACCCAGATCTGAGCTACGCCCGATAGAGGGCAGTATAGTCCTCTTTATGAACACACGTTACAGCAACCTACGACACACACAATTGCATATCTTTTAATTTGTTTACACTTTATGAATAATAGTATTACTAAAAATACTTTCTTCCATTTGGAAGGAGGCTTGTCAATTATGTATTATCTATCCCTACACTGTCAGCGCTTCCGATGTTTATTTTGATAAAGTCGATGACATTCACCATCCGATTAATTAATTTATTCTCAATGCTAAATATTATATATTTTCTTGTAAGTATAATAATTCCAAACCTATCGGTTTTGTATTCTTTTATAAATTTAAATTATACAGAGAGACAGAGGAATTTATTTTTAACAAAAAGCACATTATAGATCGTATTACTCAATTCAATAATACTTTCAAAGATTAACATGTCTATATAGTGATTCAAAATTGTTGGGATTTCTTTCCTCTATTGTGCCATTATTCATATAATTAGGCTACACACATTTCGCATTTACCATAGCCTTCAAGTTTCATTACCAATGGTCGAACGTATTTTTATTTTGGATTAATTGTTTTGGTAAAAATCATACTTCATATCAGTCTATATTATTTATTTGCTGCTAAATATAAGAATAATTTATGAGATTATCTATATTATTATTAATTTAATTTTATTGAAATGTAATTGCAGTACTGTTCATCATAATGATAGCATTCACTTATTTGTTATTACGATGTAAATATGCACAACATGCACTATAAAATGTATCATATTATATGCATTTTTTAATAAATGAGATGAAAAAGAAAAGAAAAAAAAGATTAATATTGTTTTCAAAAGGGAAATGAGCTTTCAATACACCCACCCCATCCCACTCTCTCCCAACACACATTCATCCACCACACACATATATACTGGGGTCACCAATATGTACCTGCCCAACGAAATATATATACATAACTTTGAGTATATAACGATAAATATAATACTGACTACAATATTGACACATGGAGCCACATACCATATAATGGTGGCAGGCGGTTCAAGTTAGGACGTTCAAATAACCTGCAATATGTTATCTCTAACTTGGTTGTTGCTTTTAGTACAATCAATATTGGCATGCCGATACGTGAGCAAGGCGTTCAAATAATATTGGCATATAAAATATGGTAATCATATAGACCTGCCTACATAATAAGCTGTTTACTTTCAGTTCATAATTTTCAACCAAAGTACACTAGGTGAAGTGTTATTTGATTTTAAAATATTAAAAACCATAACTGAACAATAACTATAATATATTTATCCAATTTGAATTTAGATCGGTAATGAACTTTGACATGTTCAAATAACGGGACTCCAAATGTGTTAAAAAGGCAACCATATGAGTAAGTTACCAACCATATGGATTATAAGGCGTAGTCGATGGACTAAGACTTGAAAGCTATTTTTAGAATCATAATGCATAGTAATAATTATATTTAGTAGTTTTGCTACGTCTATGGCTAGTAACAATAATTTTAATTAATAGACCCGGGAGCCCATGTATATCTGATTATGCCCAGTATACAGTCCACCAGCGGTCCGCAGGTGGTTAGGTAGCGGCATGGAGGCAGTGGCAAACCACTGAATATCCACCAGCGGTCCGCGGGTGGTTAAGCAGCGGCATAACGGCAGTGACAAACCGACCAATATCAACCAGCGGTCCGTGCGTGGCAAACTAGCAGCGAAACGCAATGGTAAAATAATCAACATCCACCAGCTAGCGGTCTGGCGGTGGAAAAGCAGCGGTAAACGGCAGTGGTAAAACGCTAAAATTCCAACAGCGGTACCCTAGTGGCAAAATAGCGGTATAACGCCAATGTAAAAATAGAGAGTTGTACAACGTAGGCCTCAATTATAGTTTTCGATGATCCATTTAACACTGCTATGGTGTTAGATTGCATCATGTTCAGAACTTGTTTGTTATGATATTTTATCAAAGATAGTAAGCTGTGCTAGCATTGGATTGTGATGACCAATTTCAAAGTGATATTTTGGGGTGGATGGTGGCTCCTTAGCCTTGGTCGGCAACCCATCTAGGAGAAGGAAAACTCTGATTTAAAATCGCTTACAGATCGCCTGGACATCACCTGTATCGCTATATGGTCCCGATGGATGAGGCTTGTTATCCCTGTACGATGACCCATCTATATAGGAGAAGGCTAACTCCAATAAAAAACAGTCGCACATAGGTCAGCCAGGGCAGCGCTAAGGTGTGAAGTAAGGTTAGGAAGTTTAAATGTTGCCTCGATGGGAGGTAAGAGCCTAGAAGTGGTTGAGATGATGAGAATGCGGTATTTGGAGGTTTTATGTATACAGGAGACTAAGTGGAAAGGGAATAGGGCGAGTGTATTGCCACTACTTCTTATTATGGTAATGGATGTGATTAGATGTGGTCAGCACAAAGGACGTGCTGCGCAAGCTGATATATGCAGAAGACCTGGCAGTAGTTATGGACAGCAATCAGGAGTTACAGGAGGTGTTAGTAGATTGGAAGAATTTATTTGAGAGTCATGGGTTACGTATGAGCCTTGATAAGACCGAGGTTTTGTCAGCGGGTTTGCAGCGACAGGAGTTGGGTATTACCCTAGCAGGAAGAGATATTAAGCAGAGTGATAGTTTTACATATCTAGGGGGTATGATGTCTGGTGATGGACGGTCTAATGGGGAGGTGCGTAAGAGGATTCAGTCAGGGGCTCTGGCCTGGAGAAATGTCGAGGGGGTTATGGCAGGTAGGCACATATCAAAGAAATGAAAAGGGAAAGTACTGGGTACATGTGTTATTCCAGCATGTATTTACGGGCTTGACACCGTAGCCCTGTCTAATGCTCAGCAACAGCGTCTTCAAGTGTGTGGAAATAATTGGATGAGAAGGATCGCGGGGGCTAAGC
>JAODAI010284052.1:0-10039 GCA_027575025.1 Scotoplanes globosa | reverse complement strand
ACCTCCATCACCCAGTGGACAATCTAAATCCGACCACAGTCACCAAAATACTTATCTAGACCATTCTTAAAGGCATTGACACTATCAACATGAACCAACGTCTCCGGCAAGCTATTCCACTCGTGCATGCATATGTGATAACTTATATTCCTATGTTAGTTGGAAGATGGACCTTATATGAGTATGTGTATCATAATTGTAATTATAACATTCTAATATTTCTTGTGCGTAGTTGGAGTCAGTTGGAGTGATATGTTACATGTGAACGAGTGCATGGCAGCCAACTGTTCAATATTATTAGATAAACCACGTGTATATGTTCATAAAGCGAGTTTATCGGCCGATAAACCAAGTTTTTTTCGATCAACCAAGTTTGTTACTAATATAATCCAAGTTTTACAGCTTTATCGACCGATATACTTGGTTTTCTGCTCAAAATCTTGATTTATCGACCGAAAAACTGAGTTTTTCAAATATACTGAAAATGATGTCCTAAAAGGAGCTTTTATACTACCGATATTTCAAGGAAGGCTAAATGTTCAGTCGTTAGATAAACATAGTTTATCGGTAGATAAACTGGCTTTATCTGTCGATAAACATATAAACTCAGTTTATCAATCGATAAATCCCGTTTATCGGATATAAATCCAGTTTATCGGAGATAAACCAAGATTATCTGTAGACCAACAGCTATACTAATTAGTAATACTACGTATATGCCAGACTTGTACTGGATCTGAACAAGCATAACATTCCAACAGTTACTACAACAGGAAATGGTCTTTTTTGCCACATAGATTGTCACATATATTGTCACATAGATTGTTACATAGATTGTCACATATATTGTGCAAGTTACTTTACCACTTTGAATTATATATAGCTAAGTAAATTCAAAGTAAGCAACATTGTGCATCTAATACAGTGGTTGTGAAGTAGGAGCCAACTTTGTGATTCCCACGAATCATATTATATATCACATGTTTTGGGGCGCTTCGCTCACAATATACAACATACTTATTTGGAACCACATTAATTTGTTTCCCCTCGACTAAAATAATCTTCAAATATATGCAGCATGAAAATAGTTAATACCAATACACTTGGTTGATCCATCGAAATACTCAGTTTATCGGTTGAAAAACTAAATTTATCAGTCGAAAAACTCAGTTTATCAATCGAAAAACTATGTTAACCAATTGAAAAACTTAGTTTATCAGGAAAAACTGAATTTATCGAAAAACTGGGTTTATCAGTCGAAAAACTTGGTGTATCCCCGAAAATATCGTCTATATGCCGATATATATACTTGTTAGTACATCAGTCGGTAAACCAAGTTGTTCAATCGATAAACCGATTTTTGGAGGTCAGTGGTGTATCAAGGGTTTATAATTGTTGTTCCTTTTAATTGTTAACCATATTCCTTGTTCCCTTCCTGGAGTATGTGATTGATGAACTTGTTATAAATGTTATATATATAATATTATAACTATGACATGTCACTTATTAATATGCATATTAATTGCATTGATAATTGTCAGTTGGTCAAAATGATTATTATAATTATAATTATTATGTTTTAAGTCAAATTAGCTTGGACTAGTCAAAGTAGCTTAACTAAGTCAGGGTAGCTTGGTTATTGCAATAGGTAGACTGGTTAACCGGTGATTATTTTTCCAAAAGCTTCTTTATAAAGGCCTCTTACAAAGGCTCATTTCAAAGGTTTGTATCGAAGGCTCGATCCAAAGACTCTTTATATATTTTAGGTGTGTAAATTCATTGTATTGATATTTGTATGTCATTGTAAATAATATTTTAAATGCTCTTTAAGAGTTGTATATAGGTAATGTTATTATGTGGTATTTGAATAATTTATCACAATATTACGGAACTTCTAAAAGGGTGACACTATACACATTACTATAACGCCATTTTGGATGTCAACATTTCGAGTCTTTACTTGAGATAAAGGTTGCGCAAGTCTGGTTTATATAGATGTGCCATTGCAACTGGACTGATATGTTGTTGTAATATGAGCTTCAGCTGGGTTTAGTGTTGTGGATCATGAATGTTTCTGAACTTATGATTATTAGAAGGATTGTTGTATTGACAATTATAATTATTTCAAATGATGATGAAAGTATTATTCGATTAATGTTGCATCATATATTGGGGTAGTTAGGTAATTATTATATTTGTCTGCTGTCGGGATTATTGATTAATGGATATTGATACATAGTTGTGTGGTATATTCGCGAGGTGGTAGTTGTGGACTGATTCATTGAATTGTTTGGTGGTCATGCTTCCCGGATACATTCATTTGTCGATATTGATGATCAATGCTTTATGTTGTCCATCCTGAGAAGAAATCTACCTGCACACAAGATCAGATGGAAAGCTGTTCAATCTTGCTCGATTAAAATTCAAGACAGATATTAGAAGGACATTGGTCGGAGACATGATGTTTACAGATACCGCCGCAATAGCCAGTCACACCGAATACCACCTTCAGACACCCTTATGGACAGATTTGCTATGTCATGTGATGATTTCGGTCTCACCACCATCATCAATAAAGCTAACATCGATCATAGGCCAATATGTCACTCACCCTCCATATATTTCAATCAAAGACAATCAGCTGGAAAACGTAAGCTAATTAAGTTATCTTGGATCCATTATATCAGAAAACCTGTCAATCTATACCGAACTTGTCAAGCGTATCTGCAAAGCTGCAACTACCTAGAAAGGTTAACAAGACGTGTTTGAGATAACAATAAACTCACGATTCATATAAAGATGGCCATCTACAAAGCATGTATTCTTGGCACCCTTCTCTATGGCAGCGAATCTTAGACAATATCCTCGATCCCGGAAAAGAGACTGAACAAAGTCTGCATACACTGTTTGAGTCGCTTTCTTGGCACTAACTGGCAAACCAAGATTACCAACAGTGCAGTTTTCACCCATGCAGAACTTCTCACCTTGCATACTATTCTGAGGCAGCGCCATTTGCAAAGGCTGGGCAATGTATGGCGCATGGATGATGGTAGCATCCCAAAAGATATCCTCTATGGTGAACTTGCAGCCAAAAGGAGATTTACCGGCCGTCCATTCCTTTGCTATAAAGACATCATTCCATGGCAATATGAAATCCACCAGTATCAACGTGTCAACATGGAAGACGCCAGCCAGCAGTATGAGTGAGTGGTGAAATGAGTTGATTATGGGACTGAATAGGAGAAACGATACGATACGTAAGAATGTCTACATTTGCTGTAAATGCAACCGAGACTGTCATTCCTGTATTTGTATTTACATCCACCAATTGCAGTACATTGCCATTATGGACAATCAACCGCGTGCTACTCAATATTCTAAAAGACTGATGGACGCCTAATACCATGTTGTCCATTGCATGATTTCGATGATAATTCTAAGATTGACATAGTTAATGATTTAAGATAATTAACTACTATATAATTGATAATTAATAATGATGTAAATATTAAATAATATATCACAGTCATAAACATTATTATAATGTTTATTTCACTATTTTCGTCCTATCTATCAGGTGTTGTGTATTTGGAAACTGCTCGGCTGCCATTGCTGTTCCGCTTCTTCGGTTGTCATAGCTCGATGTTACTGCGCCTTTTTTAATAAAGAAAAAGCTATAATATCTATATGTAATTCGAAGTATCAACTGTCGTCATTTAATTGTCGGGAACTCAGTATTTATTTGACGGTCGACCTCTCCCCGGATCCGTTACATTATAAATAGGTAATTCCACTTCCAACGGCAATGTGTAAATCCCTCCATAATACTATTTAAAACTATGATTTTTCATTATGGTATAGTTATAACGTCATGCACCCTGTGCCTAGTATGTCCACCACGCCCCATCGCATATATTTATATAAAACAACATAAAAATAAGGAAAAACGAAACCACTGAATATTCATTTTATTATCTGATTATAGCATACCACAACATACATATATAGTAATTATATGTGCTGTTATTTACATCATCCTACATATCAGGGACTTTCATGTTCATATTATTAGAGCAGGTATATTGTATACGCTGACTCGTATGGCTCGAACAAATACCCGCGAAAAAATTGACCTTGCTTCCGGCAAAACTGACAAGGAATTTGTCTCTGTATTTGTTTACGATCAAACCCGGTTCCGATTGGTTTACGTGTGAACACAACCAATAATTGCACTGAGCAAACACTCCAAGGTCCTAATCCCAGACTGGGTACGTCTGAGTCATCGAGGTTCACATGTGAAAGTGGCTTATATGTATACACCATCTGTATGAAGAGATCGGTGATGTCGGTCCTGAGGAGTCTGAGGTAGTTAACTGGGCCCCGTTTCATAAAGATCGATTTGAAAATCGATTTTAAAATCGGTCGGTTATAATCGATTGTAACTTATGATCGATCGCTAAAAGCTGTTTCATAAAATCGTTTTTAAGTTAAAATTGATTCAAATGTGTTTATGTTCAGTGGAGGAGGCTAGGAGCGGTTGAACTTTGACAAATAGATAAATAGCTAGCAGACTGGATCAATACAAATAGCAGACAACACAACATGCAACACAAAACAAACCGCTGACTGTGACTTGAAGCTGTTGAATAGCAAATCGTATTGCACAATCCATACACCACTTTACCGCGTAAAGTTAGTGTTATATTAAAAATACAATGTTATTGCAGTCACAGCTGTTCACGGGGGTTCAACTTCAGTGCAGTAAAATTAATAATTCCCAAGCACAGTCAGTATTTTTTTTGTATTATTTGTGTACATTTTGATCATATTTTCGTCAAACTTATCCACACTGAGCAGAATCAACTTGAAGCAAAGAAATTTAACAGCATACAAATTACTACAAATAGAAAGCTAAAACACTAAACATGTGATGACTAAAAGTAAGGTAGAATTATGTGAGTTATGTCATTTATGTGACAACCAAAATATGCTTTTGTCAGTTTGTCTTGGCCTAAACGTTAGGCTAGGGCTAGGCAAACGTTAGGCCATAAATACTGAAAACAATATACATGTTGGCACTGCAGTTTACCGGCGGATATAGCCTCCGGGGGGTCCCACACACACACCCACATGTGGTGATGTAATATTTTACTATTACTGTGTACACAAATTCAGAAAAATGGTACATTCTGGCAAATATTCACAGTTCTCGGTACAACTATATAGAATACCCTACCTCTCAGGTGCTTCATTGTTTTGTATATTATAAACTGTGTATTGTCGTTCTCAAAATAGCAGTGTCGGAGTATTCTGTAATTTCTACCAGTTTTCCCCCACCCCCGAAGCCTCGGATAAAGGGACTAAAATGTGGATCCTGCATCCACCGGCGCTGCAATCTGCCAATGCAGCCTAGCTGGCCTAGACAATCTTTTTGATATTTGTGCAGGCTGACTGTAGTATTTGGGGAATTGTTAGTAAAATGTAGCCTTAAGTGTGTAAAGTCAATACAGTTTCAGTTGATATGATGAACTTATAGTTGATCTGGATCAATTTTAAAGTTACGATCGAATCATTAAAAGTTAACATTGATATCAATCGTAACTCCTATCATGAAACAGACTTACTTACGATTGATATCATTTTTAAAATTGATCCGGATCAATTTTAAAGTTACGATCGATCATTAAAAAGTTATTTCTGAAACAGACTTAAAATTGATATCAATTTTAAAATTGATTGCCACACTTACGAACGATATATCGAATTTAAAATCGATCGTAACTCCTTTATGAAACGGGACCCGAGTGTTATGTATTGCAGTGGGGTACGTTTAAGTATGGCAGCTCCCTGCTTTGGGAGTTGTGCTTTATCCAAGTAACCCATCATAATGACAAGAATAATACAATACTCGGGTTGTATAAACACAGTCGGCCATCTAAGGCCGAAAGTTGGAGGTCAATCGATGTAGACATTGCAGGGACACTTAGTCGGTATGTGCCCAACTGCAGTGAACCAGGTAATACACTGAACGGTCCAGTTTGTGTACATCCACGTATTGTGTACTAAACTAAAATAATCCTGCTAGACAAAAATCACATCGACTGCGCAACTGCGTGTTGATCGTGGGAACAATATGTATATATCACATACATGTCATTACTAAAATATTGTATATCGATCTATATAGTTTATTATGTATGTGACTTTGTATTGTATCCCTGCAGACGCGGATACATGGGTGTTCCTGGATCAGGACCCCCTGATCGACGGTGATTTTTATATATGACTTATATGCCCATACAGTCGGGGCTCCAGAGGTCCGGGCCCACCTGCTCAGTGGTGATTTTTTAATATGCCTTTCATATGCCGATATCATTATTATTATTTTTCCTAGGTGCCAGGAAAACGCATTTCAGCACATCACTTTAAACATAATGTTCGTAGGACCCCTACATACAATCCCACCCAGTTTCCCGAGTCTGGCATTCGCAGTTGCTGCTTGCGCCTTCAATTTGCGCTCACCTTAGATATGTGAATGATTAATAATACAAACATATTACCAGCCTGCTCGTACCCCATGCACGGATCCAAGGGGTCTGGACCCCCCTGTTCAGAGGTGATTTTATTAATAAAACTAAATTTGAAGCTGAAATTATTATTATAACATCCATGATTTGGTTCATAAGTGCCAGAAAAAACGCATGTCAGCCAACACTTTGACAAAAACTTTGACTATTTCAAGTCCCAGAATGACATTTTAACGAATTTTAACTTTTAAACAATTAAACAATTAAAATTGAGAACACCCACAAAATAAAGTAGCGGCGACCCTCACCCGACCATACAATTAACTGCATTGTTGCAGCCTTGAATAGTAAGTACCCATCACAAGAATCAATGGCCTCATCTGACAGTTTATTCTCAAAATTGAAGTCATAAAATAACTTCAACGGATTCAAGTCCCTTGAAGAATATAGAAGACTATAGAAATCAACGAGCTCATCAATAACCTCGTTCGAATTAGTAATACGTGAACCATCGGACTTTGAAATAATATTAATACTATTATTCTTTTTGTTTATTTTCTCAAGATTTAAAAAATATTTAATATTTGTTCACCATTCTCGACCCAGCGGGCTCTCGATCTGACTAGAATTCCTTTTAATTTATACTCGTACATGAGTTCAAGCTCATTTTGTGCTGATATTAAGAGACTATGTGTATCTACAGACCACTGATAAAAGAGATTACTCTCCAATCTACTAATAAAGTTAATGATATTATTTTTTTACGTCTCCTATTTTTGGCTAATGTCTTACTGAAATTAATCGTGAGCTTACGAATAGTATATTTAGCATAATCGTACTTCAAGCCTGGATTTTAAAAATCAGTGTTATTAATAATATTCTGAATAGTATCATCAATACCTTTAGTATATTCTTTATTATCCAATACAAATTGTTAAATTTCCAGAACCATGGACATCTTTTTTGAATTATCAATCTCAATGTCTAAAAAACAAAGGAGTGATCAGACGGAAAGCCGGTGTGTCTATTATTCTCAGTTACTTTTGTCAAGAGGCTTCTAGAAATGAGGAAAAAGTCAAGACGGCAGAAAACATAGGGATTGATGTTAGAATTCCACGTAAATTGTTGAGATAATGGATCTATATTCCTCCAGCTATCAATTAAATCGTGATGTTCCATTAAACTAAGTAATTTTGTCGCACGCTTTAAAATGTGTGTGGCAAACATCATTTTGCTTATCGAGGTTGAAATTAAAAAAAAAATTAAAATCACCTAAAAAAAAAATTATGTCGCCCTGAAAACAATCTTATTCAAAATAGTATTATAGAAATGTGGATCATCGACATTCGGTCCATAAACATTAATAAGCGTGTATATTACATCGTAATACTTTATATCAGCAATAATAAAACGCCCGCTAAACTATGAATATCAACTTTTAAAATATATACTTTAAAAGAAGAGTTAAAAAGCACCATGACTCTTCTACTATTATTAGAACCATGTGAATATAATATATTTCCATCCCATTCACATGTCCAATGATTTTCGACACAGAACGTACTGTGTGTTTCTTGTAAAAAAAATGTATCGGCCTTCTGTTTACTAATGAATGCGAAAACTTTCTTTCGTTTAGACATCTGGCGTAGACCACGAGCATTATAAGTGATTTTATAGAGTCCATTGAAGGAAATGTAAGAAAATAAGTTATAGACAATTAATAGTTATATAATTGTTCTAAACTAAAAATAGCAATTGTTTATTGGAACAGTCTCCTTACTTTTTCACAAAACAACACCATATGGATAAATGCTCCACATGGCAGTTCATTGTTGTAACCGTCAAATTACAGCCACATGCCTTCTCAATAAGGCACCTGTCATTAACTATAATCAGTGTTAGTTAAATCTATATCGGTATAACATTGCATTAAATTAATACTAAAGTAAATAAATCGTAACTTACGTTTAATCTTTGGATGGATAAAGTGAACAAATAACACAAAAACAAAATTACAACACACAAACAATGTAAAATAAGCATTCCACGAGTGTTTTCGGTCCATTGACCCCAAAACAATCGGGTCGCTTAAAAGTTCCCTACACTGAGATAATGGAATCGCTCCAATCATGATATTGTTGAATGAGCTCCGTAAAATTCAGTGTTCTGCTACTGAATCTTTCAGAGAGAATATAATAAGTTAATGATTTCCTCCATTGAATGCAAACGGCAATCCATTTCCTCCTCTACAAAATCATGCTGTGAATATCAGCCTTGTACCTTGACGGTACAGCTCTTGGACCTGGTATCTCCACTTCGTCTTCTCATAAGTCAGATCCTCGATTACATAGTAATCCTTGCCTTCTAGTGCTTTCCTGACATTCTTCATGATGGACACTTTATCTTGGTAGAATGAGAGTTTAACAAGAAGGTGTATATGTCTCCGAGCTATCTTCCTCTCATCTCTATGTGCCCGCTCAAGTCTACATGACGTCACACCAATTTCCTGGAACACTCTGGTAGCAAGCAACAAACAATCCTCATTGTCCGTTGACTTCACTCCGATCACTCTTATATACATTGTTCCATCTCGAAAATATATTTTGTTTGTTTAATTGCCCCACTTGAACAGTACCATTGTCTTCGAGAGCCTCCACTCTATTTTCAAGTGATTTACATCCTTTCAACTGCATATGCTTGTCATGTAATTCTTCAAAGCCATTGTTCAAATCAGTGAAGGCCTTGTTAAATTCGGTTTGTATGATATCCAATTCCTTTGTGTATAGTGTTTTAATTCGAGACAGTCTGTCATTGTATTCAACGTGTAAATTATCCTCGTTACATGATTCGTCGGCGCTATCAGAGTATATGCGCTATGTATGTGTTAGTCTCTGACTTAGGCTATGTTGAGGATAATTGTCACCGTTTTTTCTTATTTTTACTTCCTGGTGGACGTCCTTTACCCATCATTGCAGCTAACTTTCGTCGTGTATAATATCGTCACACAATGAAGGTTTTATAGCTTTATTAATCGATCCAGTAATAATTTTAAGCCAAAATATCTCGAGCCCCACATTTGTCGGTCTTACATAGCCAACATCAGAATCGCGAATGTTATTATTATTATTATTATTAGTAGTAGTATTATTACTAGTAGTA
This sequence comes from Scotoplanes globosa, assembly GCA_027575025.1. NCBI lineage: Eukaryota > Metazoa > Echinodermata > Holothuroidea > Elasipodida > Elpidiidae > Scotoplanes > Scotoplanes globosa. The sequence goes on along the minus strand of JAODAI010284052.1, from coordinate 353 downwards.
TTATTAATAGTATTACTATTATTATTAATAGTATTATTACTAGGATTGGCAATGTCAGCCTAACAATTAACACGGTGTTTGGGCTCTAGATATTTGTTTTTATTTTACACCTTTTATTGGCCTATAAGTTATTATACCTTTCTTAATCCTGTGATGTAAAGCTTACTACAGTGGTTCTGATGGAATATTGAACATTATGCATAAAGGAAGTACGAATAAGCCATAGAGTTCGCCCGTTATCGGTTCAACTAGTACTACACATATTACACAGTGTAGTGCTACTAGTAGCAGTCATACACACATGTCGGCCATGATAGCGGCTTTTGACGTGTCAAAAGAAGAAGTCTCGGTGC
>JAODAI010283941.1:0-10041 GCA_027575025.1 Scotoplanes globosa | reverse complement strand
TCTCAATGGACGTAATACACACAATGGGATACTGCTTCAGGTCAAAGGTCACAGTTCTGCTACATGAAGTATATCCCACTATTTGAAGTCATCGTACATTGCATCCTGTGATAACACATTGTAGCGATTATTATGTATAGACCCTGTGCCAAATATACCTCCTCACATCGTTCTGTCGTTTTTTGCCTATTCCCCCTATTGGTAGTTTAAGTGGTATATAGATGTTGTTAGGGTAAGTATAGTCTATGAAGTGAATACCCAAACCAGTAAGTTTTGGGGAAACTCCCGGATTTTGTCTCCAATAATCTTACGGACCAGGCTTCTGCTGCTACCCGGATAATAAAACCAATAGGACCATTACACAGCAAGTTGTAAAAATATAGTAAAATTTTAACAAATAGATAATATCACAATTTTATCACAGATGATAGTATGATGTCTGAACTATGTCTGAAATAGCGATCTTGTACCCATTGATGTGAATCTTCATATCAAGTATGAACAGTGTCCAGCTTTCACTTTGAGTCGCAATGTATACAATGCAGACATCACACATACACTAACCCAACCACGCTTAATGCTGGTGCCTTCGGCAAGGAGCAAAAGGCATTAACAAAAAATATTATTTTATCCAGTGCCTGGCAGTTCGGTCTTTTTGAGGACTTCCCCGAAATTGATGACCTTTTTAGAACGTCCACACCAAACGCTACCACAGTAATAATTCTGATCGCCTCAGATGCTGTGTCGGCTTGCGGGGCATAATCTTGTGCACCTTGAATTTCTTAAACGATTGAAGTGTCCCAATGCCTGGCATTTCGGTCTTTTTGAGGACTTAATTCCCCGAAATTGACGACCTCTTTAGAACGTCCACACAAAACGCTGCCACAGTAATAATTCTGATCGCCTTGGATGCCGTGTCAGCTTGCCGTGTCAGCTTTCCGTGTCCGCTTGCCGTGTCGGCTTGCCGGGCATAATCTTGTGCAGGCTTTCACTTTGAGTCACAATGTATACAATGCAGGCATCACACATACACTAACCCAACCACACAATATTATTTTACCTTGAATTTCTTCAACGATTGAAGTATCCAGTGCCTGGCAGTTCGGTCTTTTTGAGGACTTCCCCGAAATTGAAGAATTCTTTAAAACGTCCACACCAAACGCTGCCACAGTAATAATTCTGATCGCCTTAGATGCCGTGTCTGCTTGCCGGGCATAATCTTGTGCAGTCTGTGGTATCTGTGAATGATAATATAATAAAAAATATGCTAATAAAAGGGGATTTCTAGTCTTTGATTTTGTGAACCTGCGAACATATAAAACAGAATTGTGAGAGGAAAATAATAAAATTTGCCAGGGATTGCCTCTGAAATACCACCTTAATGTTCGAGACAGAGACCTGGGAATCGAGACTATTCCAGTGGCTCTAACTGGTATCAAAGACTTTGGGTGGCTCATATAACCACTGCGTTGAAAAGGGCCAGGAAATCTATTCATTCATTGGAGTGAGTCGAGATATAATGTATAAATTAAAATATGAGCTCAATTTTTTTACAAACTTGTGTTTTCACATAGGCCTACTCGTACAATACAAGATAATTTTTTTTCAGTGAGCTCATACTATGGAAATTACTTTAAAGAAGAGAGCTCGTAAATGGAAAAATGTAGCTCGTAATATTTAGTATCTAATTTGCATATCAGAATATACTCTTGAAATGAAAAAAAATATGTAATATATTTTAAATTTGAAATAAATAAATTTCTATAAATAATCAAAAAGTAAACCGTTACCAGTGCCTGTTATGTCTCTCAACATATTTAGAAAAATGAAGGTATTACTGTAAATATATTGTGAAATATAGCATATGTTGGACATGAAACTACAGCAATATATTATGATAGTAGATATTATGCTGCGTAACAAATATAAAATATTCAAATTATACATGTAGGCCAGTAGCCTGCACATATACAAGTAAATTTGTAGTACCATTTTTTGCAATTTGTCGTTGGTCTAAATGCTGCAGTAGACCAATTGTTACAAGCTCTCTTTGTGAGCTCGCATTTTTGACTTTTTTTAACTTGAAATCGATATACCTTATAAAATGTGGTATGTGAATCTATGAGCACTCTGCATTGTTGCACATCCACATTGTTTACTATGAAAGCCCGGCCACTTCACCAAACACACATGTTCACATCGTAATTAAGAACAGCAACTCAATAGCACGGTAGAACATTGTGTTTTCCGATATGACGTATTTACAATGTGGATATTTGGGAATCGCGAGTAAATACTTCCCTTTTATATCGCCCACCGACCCTCCCCCCGATATTAAAGTCTGTTTTTTAGCCAATAATAATGGCTGTTCCTAATCTTCACCCCAGTTGAAGTTATCCAGAGATCCCTCTATCTTCTTACAACAGTTTGTAAAGTCCTCGACTGACTTATTCTCATCCATGCAAATTATGCAAAAGGACACTATGTCATCAGCGAGATTAATGAAATATGCATTTGGTCAGTGCTATAGCTGTGATCAAACTTTCTTCCCCACATGGCTGTTCCTGATCATACACCCCAGTTGAAATTATCCACAGTTGCCTCGATCTTCCCCAACTTGTCAAAAGTCATTGACTGATTCATTTTCGTCCATGCAAAATTACACTATATGTCGGCAGTAGTAGTAATTTTTCCTTGCAGAGGAACTTATATAATGGTCTTTTAAAAACGGGAACCACTTAATTTTCAATCCATTTATTCTTTTCGTGAAAGATCATACAATTAATGGTTTACATATACACCCACAAAGCCCTGGCAGTTTGTAGGGGAAAATTATATGGGATTTGTCGGTTTAAAAGCTTCTGGGAGAAACAAAATCCCCAAGGCGAAATTGTCGAGGCGAAATTGCTCGGGGGTAATCGCTTTCAGGGAGTTGTGAAATAGATTTTTTCCGGATGCTAACTGTCGAAGGTCAAGATTTTCTAGCGAAATGTAACCGTATTTATTTGTCGATCAATTCTTTGAAGTTGCTAGTATCCTATTCTTTATTCTGTTATTTGCAGTTACATCACCTGATCCTAATGAAACCGAACTCTCTCAACATAGCAAAATGATCTACTATCTGCTAGTGTGTAAATTGCACTGTTATTTTTAACAAGAATATGTGGATCTAAAACATTTAGTGCGATATAGTAGGGTGCCACTGACGGGATCTCTCCGTCAGTGGAACACCCAATTTGGCCCAAAATTTTTTACTACCTGTTGTAATTTTTTTGAGATCCTATCATTACATGAGTGCACTATTTTTTGTCAAAATGTATTATCCAAGCACAGTACAGTTTTGACTGGGGTGCAGGGTGTAGAAGAATATTGATTTATCATTGTGAAGAAGAGTCCGACCAATGTGGATTAACTCTTTGCAGTGTACGTTCTGAGCGCTACATATTTTTACCCAAACTGCAAATTTTTGATCAGTTGGCCATGCCATGATCAATTATGAAGTATAGAACAGTTATTTAGGACACTTTTACTTTTATTCCGATACAGTTCTATTTGCTTTTATATATTGTATGTTTATTCTATATTTTCTTATCCATTGTTTTAGTTGCAGTGGCAACATCTATCTGATTAAGCAATAAAGGTTCGGGATTGACCATTGTGCCGTCTGTCCGTGTGGTTGCTTTATCTGCATTGTCATCTCTTCTAATAGGGACTTCAGTAACAAAGTTGAAACAATACGAGTCGGTTGACTGGTAATTAGTTCTTTAACAGATAATACATCAATTGTCCGGGAATGAGTTTGGCATAGATACCGTTGAAGTGGTCTTTAAATGTGGCTGTATCATCAACTTCTTTTGTTGTTTTGCAATGATTACACACAAAGTAGAAGTTTGGATAATTCTTAGTTGATGACTCCAATGCCGCGAAGAATGAAGCAGTACATAATTTCTCATTGTTATTACAGTCGTAGGCATGGAAATCTTTGGCACAAAGGAAACATGAAAGAGATTTACATTGCGATGAGCTGCATTTAGTACATGTTCCATTGTTCACAGTCATGATGCTACACACTATAGGTCGTCGTTGTAGGATTACAACTTCACTAATCACTAAAGTATATCACAAATAATAGGTCACGTGACTCATAGCAAAAATGTGTAGGAAGGTCTCTTGTTCCAATAACCATATGATAGTGTACTGTGTGACTATGGTGTGTATTAAATAACACTAGGTTACACAGTGTATGTAATATGTTGCGTTAGGCTGTAAAACGGCCTACGACTTAATTCTATCGGGTTCTATGAATATTGAAAAACAGGAAATTCACGGCTCAAGCCGGTAAAACAATGGGTGGATATTATTAGCAACAGTCACTCACCAAATACAGCACAATATACAAATGTGAAGTTTTCTTTTATCGAACGAAGACCAATATATATTACGTTATCATAGACGATTGAGTGGACCGAGGCAATAATACACATCACCATATGGGTGCTATCCCCATTCATAAATACTTTCATAATTTCATATTTTGGCCTAATGACAACAAAATATTAATTTATTTCAGAACAACAATTTATTCTCCAAAAGTACAACACAAACAACACACAACACAACATAACTCACACATACAACATACCTACCAACAGTAATAAGCAGTGTTAATATTCGTATGTATAATTATTGAAACTCGAGAATGAAGTAAGCTTAATACAAAACATAAAAATATGGAAAAACATTTTGAACGGTTTAAAATCACTTTCATATTTTTAATTTCTGAAGCTTCACACCAATAACGCGCGGCTGAAATTAATTGTTCTGATCATGTGTATATCTTCAATTCGATTTTAACTTTCAAATAACAATTTTCCTATTGAAATATTCTGGCGAAAAAAGTGAATGTAGAAGAACGGGTAAATTTATTATGTATATTACAACACAAATTATACGATCACTGTATTTAGTAGTAAAGAACCACCTTCACTTTAGTCGCTCTATTTTGGAAATACTATCGAAGTTGGGCAATATAGGTTTAGCCATATGCCTAGTCTAACGTTAGCCTTAGGCTCTTGGTCATACATTGTTTAACAACAGCATAACTACACAATAGAGCATAGGTGTAGATCCATCAGTAATTAGTAATAACTTCGCTGAATATTTGACAATGCTACATAAATCATACAGATGTGTATCACAAATTCCAATGCCTAATAACAACACAAATTACTGTTGCGGAGTTCCGATCCATGCAGTGATTTTTTCTGAAAAAGACAGTTTAATAAGAAGGCAAGGCTAATAACGATGAAGTCCCTTGTTGGCTTTTAATTCAAAGGGAGAAGTTGATACAGGAAAATTAAACCTTATAAATAATGTTAGTTGATAGTATAGGCCACCGCCATTTCAAAAGGTATGCATACAAAATAGCTAGGCTAACACTTAAGTCAGTGGCTATCCTACAAACATCACACAAATTCTCTGATTTTTGTACTTTCCAGATGTTGTGAATATTTCTAGTAACGATTTTAATGTACTCTATTATAGTACCATCCGTTGTGTAAAAGAAAAGCTGGTCAAATTTGAAGAAAATCGCCAAAATAAAATTGACGGCCATTTTGTTTTTAAAATCACTGCTTACTTTGTCATGATGTACTGTACATCTAAGACAATCAGAATGCAACATGATTAATTACAGGTCAGATTGTCTACATGTACACCATGTTCTATGTTTATAACGACATCGCTGAGAACTTGATCTCTTTGCTAATGTTTCGCTAGGCGTGATAATTATAAATAAGAGTTTGTATGGAGATACTGTATATACACGGAGAGATCAGTTGACGTTTCTTGACATATATTAACTATAGATATCTTAGAACTGGCAAGTACCATGAGCAGGTAAGGTGTGGCCACAAGTATCTGGCGACTGTTCTTTTATATACTGGCAATCGCAAGTGGTTATAATACTATGCAGGTGTTGTCTATTGTTCTATAATCCTTGGCAGGTGTTCCTGGCTATAGCAATAGGACACTAGTGTGCCATGTGAACAACATGGTATTATGTAATTACATTATGCATCATATCACAACCATGATCTACATGGCAGTGAAGATTGAGGAGGATGCAGAAATTCTACAAGACAATCTTGACAGCCTGACCAAATGGGAAAAAACCTGGATGATGGAGTTCCACCGAGCAAAGTGCGGAATTATCAGCCACATTTATACAACATATTACTGAAAATGAAAAAAAAAGTCAGCAGTATCATATTTGTGCATAGCAAATTGGGGTTGATGCAAGAATATTGGATTGGTAGGGCCTACAATAAAAAATAAATAAAAATAAGAATAGAGTCCTGATAAATCCCCCCATTTTTGTCTTTGGGGGATTTCCCCCATTTTAGAAATCGCACACCTTAGCGTAAATACTGTAACTTAATTTCAGATCACCCGGCGGTGGAAGGTCAATTAAATTTGTTGATACATACAGTACAGTATATGTATAGGGCCATTGATTTTCCGTTAGTTAAGAAGGTCAAATTCCGTTTTGGGGTTTGTGAATTACGTTTTTTTCCGTTTCAGAGTTTCTGAATTTCGTTTTTTCCGTTTTTAGGTAAAAAATGGGGGAAAAAAACGGTTTCAAATTTTAGTTTTTTCCCTGATTTTTTCTTCACAGCAAAATACACCATAATTATGACAAATACTTCACATTTTGTGTACAAATATTGTCTCCACTTACTGATAACCTACATGATTTGTGTAAATGAACATCAAATAGATGCTAATTGTGTGTTTTAATGCATTATTTTGAGTTTTTTTTGTTGTTGAAATTCTGTGAATTTCCGCGGAAAATCAGTGGCTATTTCAAAGTTACACACTTTTAGTCTCTGGAAGTCCCATTTTCGAAAGTTTGTAAGTTTTGTGAAATAGGACCCTGGTCATTAACATACGTGGGTCCAAAGGGCTGCAATAAATGTGACGACCATTTCCTCCAAATTACGTTGCAGTTTAGATATTAAAAATTGGTATGACAACTGAAATTTATTTAATTTCACGAAATGGTTCCAGACGTTTAAAATTTAAACATCCACGCTAATGGCTTGGCAAAATATGAATAAAAACCCAGTATAGCAGGGAGCACAGTGGCTAAGTGGTTAAGCAGTCGGGCTTGAGTGCCGGAGATTCCGGGTTTGATTCTCTGCCGAACGCTGTGTTGTGTTAATGGGCAAAACACTTTATCACGCTTGCCTCGGCTTCACTCGGACTGGAACAATGTATACCAGCTTTGCTGGGGAGTTCGGGGAGTCATTGACTCTCATGGGGAGGGTTGAACTTTATAGCAGGGCAACATTTATCTAAAATACAATAAAGTCGCGATATAGAGAGTACTATTTCACCGTACGTTGACGATGTTACAGGTAGTGGTTATAGCAACTCAACATTTATCTAAACTACAATAAAGTTGCTGTATAGAGGGCACTATTTCACTGTATGTTGCTGTTGTTACAGGTAGTAGTAGTATAGCAGGGCAACATTTACCTAAAATATAATAAATTTGCGAGATAGAGGGCACTATTTTACTGTATGTTGCTGTTGTTACAGGTAGTAGTATAGCAGGGCAACATTAATGTAAAATATAATAAAGTCTCGGTATAGAGGGCACTATTTCACTGTACGTTGCCGATGTCACTTGTAGTGGTATCACAGGGCAAGCTAAAATACAATAAAGTCACAGGGTAGAGGCACTATTTTACAGTAGTTGCTGTTGTTACAGGTCGTGGTATAGCAGCACAACATTTATCTAAACTATAATAAAGTCGCTGAGATAGAGGGCACTATTTTACTGGACGTTGTCGATGTCACTTGTAGTGGTATCACAGGGCAAGCTAAAATACAATAAAGTTGCATTTGCAACATTTATCTAAAATACAATAAAGTCGCGGGATAGAGGGCATTATTTTACTGTACATTGTCGATGTCACAGGTAGTACTATAGCAGGTCAGCATTTATCTAAAATATAATAAAGTTGCGGGATAGAGGGCAATATTTTGCTGTACATTGCTGTTGTTACAGCAGCGCAACATTTATCTAAAATATAATACAGTCGCAATATAGAGGCACTATTTCACAGTACGTTACCGTTGTTACAGGTCGTGGTATAGCAGGGCAACATTTATCTAAAATATAATAAAAAATCTCGGTATAGAGGGCATTATTTTACTGTACGTTACCGATGTTACAGGTCTAGTAGGTTGTGGTATAGCAGCGCAAGCTATATAATAAAGTCACGGGATACAGGGCATGTTTGGTAGGCAAGTACCGGCAAGTACCATGGGCGAATGGCTTTCACTTCAAAATGAAAAGATTCCAAATTTGATTTCAAATTTTAAGAATTGACTGCCACCCGACGTGAAGTTGTAATTTACACGTATTATACGTATTCCACTTCGGTGGTCGCTTATCGTCGTAAAATGAAGTGCCTTCCCAGCTGATATTAATATATATTACAGTGAAACGTTGAGTGGCTTATATAACCTTGTCAGTTAACCCTGCAATGGCCTGCCTGGCGTGCCGGGAAAGCCACAGTGGCCATTTTAATCGCGAACCGAGCAGTTTAACCAGCGACTGGTGTGGTGATGCAGTATATTAAATTGGTAGTCAAAGGGTTAATGTGTATAATGTAGGGCTATGTATTTATACTAGTCAAATGTACACAATCGAGTATTATTACGACATGTATTATTATTTTTTACCATGCCTTTATGTCATAAATGACAGTGCTCTAAATAGCGATTAAGTTATGCGCTTCCAAGAACACTTCCATCATATTGTACTTATGTCATATTAATTAACATATTCTTATTGAATATATGATGCAGCATGGCAGATCAGGTATTATGTCGGGCCTCTGTCATTTTGAGATATTACTGGAAAATGAAAGAGGAGACTATTGGCTTCATTTTGAAACCGAAATCAAGAAAATATTATTTCTTGAAGTTACTGAATTCTTTAATGGAATTTGACATAATCCATTGCACAAGTGATCTATTTTGGAGGAAAACCTCCCCGAACTCGGAATGAATAATGCCGACATAATTCCCGATCTGGTGCATCATATATTACATTGCTTTGTGAAAACTAATCAATAAAATAAACATAACATATGTTGTGTGAATTGTTTAGGGGTGTGAGATACATCCACATCCTAAATTGTGCAATATTGTTTTGAGACAGTAATATATTTTTATATCTTAGATTTGATTCAAGTGTTTCTTTTTGTTGACAAGTATGACATGAACTCTCATCATGCAGGAGGCGGGAAAAAGTACACTGAGAAGTGATAGGCGGGAGCTCCCGCCGCGACGAAGGGGCACTTTCAGGGCTCTTCCTAGTCTTAGATAAGTTTTTAGAGAAAAGTGATGGCGGTATGTAGAATCTACACAGTCCAATCTAGCGTTTGAGCTACAACAGCATTGCCGCTCCTATATAGATATTTCCTATAATACATTTGAAATATGCCCAGTGTATTTTACAGAAAAACGCTTAGCATGATAAGAGTTAATCTTTGTATTCCACTAAACTGTAATATAATCGGTGGACACCAATAAGCTAGCCTCTGTTGCTGTACAGTGAAATTAATTTCAATCTTAACTCAATTATCACGCTGATCCAGATGTATTGTACAATATCTTGGAGAGGTTGTAGCATGGATGAATGTATAAGTTCGGTCACTTAAGCCTAAATTGAATGAACATCAATGATTAAATTAATGTCAAAGTGCTTTGTCATCTCATCGAGATGAAATGGCGCTATACAAAAGACGGTGTATTATTATTATGAATTGTATGTTGCTCACATAAACCAAATTGTTTTCTTCCTTATTAAAGATGATGCTTTTCTCAATTTGAATTGACGCCCTTACGATTTACTACGATAGTTTTTAGGTAATCAATCGTCCTCCAAAAATCCACTTTAAAATTCAAGTAATAAAAGTTTGGACACTTTTTAACATTAGTTTTAATGCAAATTATGCAGTATTC
>JAODAI010283830.1:0-10041 GCA_027575025.1 Scotoplanes globosa | reverse complement strand
TTTAATAAGTTAAATGTTGTTTAATTCACATTCATGAGTTATTTTTAGGTTTCAGCACGTCCGTGCACGTCTTGTTTGTGGACAGGATAGTGGCCGTGCATAAGCCCTTCATTCATTCATTCATTCATTCGTATATTATTATTATTATATTATCGATCGGATCAATTAAATCCTGTACCATAATATCATGGCGGCTTGCGTAATTTATTTTCAGGCTACACCACGGCAAATTTGACAATTTGGCCAATCACATTGATGGAAACAGACAACTGAACACTTGGTTTTAGTGTTTGACCTCAAATGACCTTTGACCTCCACCCAAAATAACACATGTCTTGTTGTATGCATTGGGGTCAACCTTCATACCAAGTTTGAATAATACGTTAACTTTTGGAGAAAACGTATTTACAAGCCATTTATCAGGCTATTTATGTGCTTTAGTTGTAAGGACAATACCTCACAATAGTCTTGATAAAGACGTTTGTAAAAAATTGTCGTCCTAAATTTGAAAATTTCAAACATCAATATATTGAGAACGAAATGTCCGATTTGACTCTAGTTTGAAGCATTTAGTAGATACTTTTCTGCTCTATAATATCAATTAACATTGAAACAAACTTTATGAACCCTTTAACATACAAATTCCCGATGGAAAATTAGTCGTGTTTGGTAGTGTATATAGTCTTACACATTATCTTAGTTAATATTTTAACAACTGTAATAACTTAATACAATTAAATAATATTTATCTATATTTTTCACAAATTTAACTATCCAAAGCAACGATGTAATGATTAGTCAGCCTATAATATGGATAACAAATGGAATCGAAACAATAATGATGTAAGCGTATATCTCCTCAATAGAAAGGTGACAATTTTATTGTATTTCTATTCAATCACTAAATATCATAAACAATCATTGTATGTATTTTCATGGTTTTCTTATTTAAATTATACTACATGTGTTATATTGAACAAATTGCACATATTTATCGCTGCAATAATATATATTATATACAGAAAACTATTAACATGACTGAAATTTGAGATTAATAACTACAATTATAAGTAAATTGGTGAATATATACAGAAATATTATTTAAAAAATCAACGAAATGTCACTACTTTGTCATTAATGCGCTATATTTCGATTGGTTATTTTTTTTCTTTAAAAACTTGAAATCAGTGACTAAAATAATTTAGTAGATAGGGACCTATAAATGACAATAAATAACAGTAATAAGAAATTATCATTCCCTGTGCAAACCCAGAGTCCAAAATGTATAATGTATAATATACATCCACTTCTATAATGTAGGTATGAAGATATTATTATCTATTTATGTTTGTATGTTTGATAATTTATAGGTATATGACTCTAATCATGAATGAAATGCGTGTGTATTTAGTGTTTGACATCAAATGACCTTTGACCTCCACCAAAAATAACACATGTCTTATATACATTAGGGTCAACCTTCATACCAAGTTTGAACAATATCGTATATACGTTAACTTTTGGAGAAAACGTATTTACAAGCCATTTATCAGGCTATTTCTGTACTTTAGTTGTAAGGACCGTACGTCACAATAGTCTTGATAAAGACGTTTGGAGAAAATTGGGGGCCTAAATTTGAAAACTTCAAACAACAATATATTGAGAACGAAATGTCCGATTTGACTCTAGTTTGAAGCATTCGGTAGATAACTTTCTGCTCTACAATATCAACTAACATTATACAAAAAGTTAAACATTTACTCTAAAATATATAAAAATATGATTTTTGGACCAATTTCTGTTAAAATTTCCATTAAAATGTCAGGAATAAACCTCTTTCTATCACTAAATTTAATATAGATCGAAATATAAGGATAACTTATTAATTATCATAACTTGACTTTGGTATAATGGTACTAATTTGATAGCTTCAAATGTAAGCTGAAAGTGCACGCTTTACAGCATGCAGTATCAATATATCAAAACATGATTATGTTATACATGTCCCTATTGTTGTAATGTGATAGATCGCATATATTGATATATAATTATGCCCATGTTTTATCTGATTTATTGGACCATCATGCTCCAGTAATTACGAAGAATTGCTAGTTGACAAAAATGCGCTTTGGTTCAATGAACAAATTTTAAATCCTAAAAGTAAGTGGGGAATGAAAAACTTGTTTTGCATAAAAAAATATTGACCAATATCATATTTTGAAATATCATGGCGGTTACCTGTCTCGTTATTCTAGTCTGACCATATTTTCGCAAAGATTAGGGAGTCATCACGGATGGCCATTCCTTATATTTTGTTTGTATCGTTAACATTGTAACTTGAATATAATTAACCTATCTGTCACTAATTTAACATCGCTGTTGATGTGCTGTTAAGCAATTATCTAGATATCTCTTATTATTACGCCGAAGAGAGACTTATGTCGTGATCACATCTCGAACAATGCTAATACTTCCTGTAAACTCTGTAATGCTGTTAGTGATTTTTCAAAACTCATTCTAAATTTTCCACTTGTCTTTGTAAACAACATAATAGTCGAAAACTTTAGTATACTTTTCCAGGACAAAATAGTTAATATTCAGTCAAGTTTTTCTAGTAGAGTTGTTAATGATGACCAGTCGATTATACGGTCGTTCTAATTCACGTCAAAATTGCTTTACTTTAATAGCGGTACTGTTCCTTCTGCAGTCAAATCTGCAATAATTACTGCAATAATTAAGAAGGTAATAGCTTATAATGATTCACTTTCAAATTAAAGACCAATTTCTAATTTCCCATTTCTTTCAATGCTCTTGAGAGCGTTGTTTTCTCTCAATTTTAACTTCATCTTGAGGATTGTAAGCTGCTGGGGTCCTTTCAATCTACATATCAACGTGGTTTCAGTATTAAAACTGTCCTTACTCGTATTAATAATGATATTATTTCTTCAGTTGTACTTTTGTCCCAATGGATTTATTGGCAGCATTTTATACAGTTGGTCCTGTTTTACTATTAAGTATTATCTCTTCTTGCATAATGATTATGTTTCAGGTGGTGCTCATCTACATGGCTTGATTCTTATCTAATTAATCGTTCACAAAGTATTTACTATGGTGGCAAAAATTATAAAAATAGTATTTTTAGTATCACAAGGTTATGTTCTGGGGCCTACTATAGCCTACGTCTCTTTTTTTTAAATGTGTACATCCCCAGTTGTGTGGAGAGTATATTTTCCTTCATTGCTCCAGAATGTCCAAGTTTCCAGCAGTACCTAAGATACTATATATGACCCAATACAAACAATATACCCAGCCCGACTCCCAGAGCATATAGCCATGATAATAATAGAGCAGATCCATTTCTGGCGCATGTCGGGAAAACACAGCTTACAAAGCAAACCTGAGATCAACCTAAGATATACGGACCGAGGCTCGCTGAACAAAAAGTTTTCTGCAACATAATCCTAACTTTCCACATGCACCCAATAACAACTTGTATAAAAAGTTATTGCTAATATATAATGGCTGCCTGGTCCTGTTAGACATGGAATGCTCTACTATATTTAACCATGATCAGCCCACTATGAGTACGGTATATATGTGCATGAGCGCAGTGTGTATTGATCGTATATAGGAATACATCAGATAAATGATTATGAATGAATGAATAGGTTTCCTGGCCCTTCTCAACGCAGTGGTTATATGAGCCACCCAAAGCCTTTGATATACCAGTTAGAGCCAAATGACTATGGACACCACCACGCCCCTTTAATACCAGTGATGTAAAGTTGGAACATGGAATAATTATTGACAGAACCATCCTTGAGTTCGGGTAAGTTACAACCCGCCATGTTGTTGTTCAAAAAATAATCAGCGGCATGATATAGTTGGAAGCATGGGTAGATACATATTTATAAGTTAATTGCCTAAAAAATCAAATTGACATTGTTTCAGAAGAATTCATGGCGTTCCAATTTCAAATGATAAATTTTGGTTGATTTTCAACTGTTCTGCATTCTTCTAAATTGGTGTACATGTGTCTCCAAAAGCATTCGCTTGCACAAATATCAACATGCGAGGGAAACACCACCCTCCCGTACAGCCCCCATGGATAGCGCTATATCCTTACCCTTTTAAAACGTGTATTTGTCACTTTTTACATGAGTTATTGAGATAATTTTGGTATACCGAAAACATAAAACGGATTTAGTGTGAACTATTTGCAAGTCGTGCAAATATACATGATATACGTAGACTATGTCCCGCATATATAGAAGCCAATGTGCATAAAGCCTTCCTGTCACTCAATATGCGCCATAATATTGGAAGGAACCCCTGAAAAGTGTGCAAATACATGGGGTAAGAACTTGGGGTAAGAAGTTAAATAATAACCAATATATATGATAATATCAAAATAAACGTTAATGCGATGCAAATAATATGCCACAGAAGTATAATCTCCGGTGATCTAGAAGGCATGTAATGGGCGCTTCTGTCTCCAAATATTGGAACGCGTTGACTTAATCGGTTTTGATTTTATTGCATAGTGGTATAGTAAAACACGTTATTAGTAATGCTTAAAAGAAAGAAATACAAAATAAAGAAGAAATATAGATACACCATGTTTCTAATTTCGGTGGTGGAATTGAAAAATATTGCCATAGTTTGAAAACACTTGAATCCTATGTGACCTATTATGGGTCTATTGTCACAATTGACCGTAAAGTAAGATTATCCATAATTTAAAATACTTACATCTGAAGTTTGAAGTCGTTTCGATTTATGGGAAAATTAATATACGTCTTTAAATAGGAAAAAGCCAAAATGGCGGCCATTTTAAATTTTAGCACAGGACTTTAAAGCGCGTTTTCTCAAAATCGAAAAAAGCGCAATTCGGTCTGCGAAAGCCAAGAAATGAACAATCATCCGATCAGCATGATATTTTGCACATATGTGTCAGTCAAATGTAATGCTCTGTTTTACAATTATTTGATGACCTAAAATGAGTTATACAAGCTAAAATAACGTGATTGGTTGATTTTGGCGGTTACCATGACAACAAGGAAAAATCCGGGAAATAACGAAATCATGGAATGCATTATACCTGCCAAGTTGTATTGGAATGGCATGCTGCATCTCTGAGAAAAATGGGTTATCATATGCAACCAATTACATCGCTTTCAGTGTTACCATGAAAACGTGTAATATTGTACACATTACTGATAACGTCTATGTTCTTCATTAGCGTATTAACAAACCATTGGTATATAACATTAATTATTTGGTGAATAATAAGTAACATAAATTCCAGTTATCTGAAAATCACTTTTACTACTCCAGCACCCATAAGCGCCCCCTTAAAGTAAACTCTGTCCTGAACTTTCCGCGCCCTTATACAGTATATGGCATATCGACAAAATATTGATAAAATAATTTGCGCCATACGTATATCGTCATAGGCTGGTAACTCCCCATATCGGGTAAAACGAGGTAAATTAGCCCGCTACTTTCAGTAGACCAAACGTGTTCATTTTAGCATTGTATGTGTCCTCTATATATAATCAACATACAAAAACACTGATCCCATTGTGATAAGGGGATGGTTTCCCTTTTCCTTTGAAAAAGAGGCAAGCCTTTTACCTCTCGGCACGGAGCAAAAAGGCCCGCTTAACAGTGATCATGTGTGTCATTACTTTTTTGAACAAGTAATTTAACGCGCATAATAATATATTTGAATACTCGTCAGTTCTGACAATGCAATTTAAACTATTTTCGTGCACAATATGAAACTGGCAAGAGCATATATAATTCTGGGATGGTTTTGGAAACAGAAAATGACTTACTGTGCAATTGAAAATATTTTTTGACGTATCATGACTATTAAAACCCAAAATATGCCTTGTGATTGTATCACACTATTCATACACCCAATATTTAGGTTACCAAGCTCCTCATAAATATTAATTAGAAATATAGGCATAAGCCTAATTAAGCAAACCAATTGTAAACTTTGTTCCGCAAAATACTAAAACAAAACTACTTTCAGCGCATATAATGACTGTTAATTGTACATAGACCAATCTATAGTAGGCCTACATCAATTTGGTAAACATTTTTGAGTGCAAAATCCACCTTCACTTGTATAGCTGAAAAAAATATTTTGGACTGAACTTGCAAGCTTAATACGATGCAACATTGCTTCAGATCCTACCTCCAGTTGATAGCTCAATCAATGTTCCAGATCAGTTAATGCACTAGGATGTAAGCACTTATTCTGGGAAAACTTTATTAACTGAAGTGTCCCTTAGAAGAAGGGAATTGAAAATGCCTGTAAAATGCTAAATGTGTATTTTTAGAGAAAAATAATAATATTATTGGACCAAGTATCCTTTCATCACCACCATAGTTACAGTTATATAAAATTTACTACTGTGTTATAGCATGCATACCGCTAGTACACACACCAATGTAGCGTACAAAATGCCATACAAGTTTAATATATTTATTATTGCTACAGTAGCATGACTATACGTGTATCATAATGAAGCGGATGGAAGATACAGTAAATCCGTAGTACTTTGTCCAATTAATTGTCTGACACATAATAGTGCTTACAATATGCCTGTATGTTACTAGTTATTGGATGTTCAGTTTATTGTATTGATCTATGACAGAGGAAGCAAGTGCTCTTAGCCTAATTACATACAAAATACAATGTATTGCATCCATATGGGCTATGAATCGGAGCATATCGGCTAAATGTAGACCTACATTAATTTGTCAAGTAAAAACTATATGTATTTAATTGTTTATTGACTACAGTTAACTCTATCAGTACAATGACCCTAAGTAATTGTGATGTTATCCAATTGCTGTTGACTGAACACAATTTTAGAGGTGGGACTTTTTACCCCTGTACAAGTTGAAGTGCTTCCCTTGGTCTTGGGTAAGAAGTCCCACCCATATATTCAGCAATGCTGACCAGTGGTCAAGCATAATTTGGATATTTCATTGTTGATTAATTGGACAATTAAGCCACAATGTTACATAACAAGTACATAACAGTCAAATGTTAACATAATTTGCAATGCCACAATTTTAAGTAAAACATATAACTTACTGTATAATATGATGTCCAGACAGCGCACACAATGTCCATATTTTCAAACTTTATCAGAAAAAAATGAATCATTGTTCAACATCTGTCACATCAAGAATACAAATACTATCATATTTATTTTATTTTATACATAAACATACCTACTTATAAAATATACATTCCATAATAAAACCACATACGTTTTCTATAGGAGCGACGACAACAAGCATGGCGGGGCCTTTTCCCCACGTGGGCCTTTTGATCCTGTTTAAATTATGATATATATATATATTTCAGAAGAAATTCATCTGTTCCTGAGTATAATATTAAAGTAATGTTATAAACTTGTCTCGGGGAAAAGTGGAAAGTCATACGAACTTACTTCCAAAGATTCTAGAGGATCAACCTTTCACAAATCAGTAAAGAAACCCGATACTGCTCAATATACCAGCACACCGATATTATAACCTGGTACCTCTTCTTACATGACAATGCTCCAACGAACTGAGCTATGAATTAGTCTTTTCGGGTCAAATTACAAGTCAGAAGATATAGATTTCAATGGAAAATGTAAATATATATATTTGATATATAATGTGTGACCCATCACATTTTTGATGGAAATGTACCATTTTTCGAACAATTTTATTTGTCAGTGTATCAAATGCATTGGCTGAAGAGTTAGAATGTCAGTCTAAAATATCCAGAATTGTGAATTTGGATAATTTTTCTCAAATTTATTATAGAAATACCAGGAGTAAACCTGTTGCTCTCATTAAAATAAGTATCAATGTAGACCGAAACATAATGATACTATACAATCATAACTTCACTTGAGGTGTACCATATGAAAGCTATCAAAATATTTTTTGCAACAGCCAGTCCCTAGATTTGATACGACCCTCCTCCACACAATGATGGCGATAATGGGGGTGTCGGTGAGGGTGTACTTACCCTCTCATCGGGGAAGAATTGTTTAATCCGTTGGGGATTTTGTATTATTTATATATTTTTTATATAATAACACTGGTGGAAAATAAGCCGCGACATAAATACAAGGATTTCTGTGGCGAATTCAATAATATTCCTCGAGTGGCGCTAGACGTCCCAAAAAATTGAGATTTATTCCCCGAAAGAGGGATATTTCTCCGGACGCGATCTGAAATAGTGCTTATATTTGTGATATTCATTTGTGCATGAATGCACGGTTGCATTTTGTAGGATTTTAATAGGCACGATGGAAAGAGCACCCCCTGTCGGGGAACGTCAGCCTCCTCGTCAATTCCGGCGAGGCACACGGTCAGTAGGGTCTCACATAATAAACCAAAAAATGTCACACACACATCATGAAGGGCTTCCGAAAAAAAGCCATTAAACATGTTCATAATTTCCACACAGTGGTGCAAAATATCCGGCGGGTGAGGAAGGGGTGACACCCAGGATTTCTCCGTCGGAGGTTACCTGTCAGAAAAGTCCTAATTAACTCACGTTTGTATTTTTGAATTGGTCCTATATACGTGCATATTAGTCAAATTTGATTTACAAGATGGCACTTTGCCACTTTGAATTAAATATCTAGATAGGTCATAAAGATGGCACCATTTTGCATCTAAGTTCATTTGAAGGACCGACAATTTTGTGTACGCTCCGCGACAAACGATTTGGCGCTCCGCTTAGATAGTGAGATGGAGAAAAAGTTGGACTTTGCCACCTCCAAGAAAATACTACAGCTACGCCGTATAGAGATAGAGTTTGGTCAACTGTCTGAGTGTGACGTCACGATGTACGTCCAATAGCGGAAATGGTAAAACACTATGCATAATGTACGTTATGCAAAGCTATATGCAACATATTTGTGAAATTTCATATCTCGAATTTAGCACCCAATGGGCCTAAGTAAATTTCAATTATAATATAGGATACGAGTAGATGTATTCTTCTCTAATATTTTACGTGAATATTGTGAATTATGCTAAGTTTTGTTGTAAAAGTTGTAGTTTAACTAGTAAAAGTATAGCCTAGCGTTGTCTAGTAATATTAGCGTTAGGCCTAACGCTATGGTTACACTGTACGTTACTGTATTGTATATTTCTTCGTGGTGTCTTCGTGGTTGTGTAGCCTTTAGGCTAGACTAGTACACAATTAGGGCAACCTAACTATAGCATATTGGTACGTGTAGGCTAGACTCCATAGTATTCTACTTATATAGGCCTATGTACCTCTTATTTGCAGATCATGCAGATGTGGCTATGCCTAATTTACACGCAAACTACTGCATATAACACTCGTAAAATTGGCAAGCCAGAAAAACAGTGTCCATATTCTAGCCAGATGCTACAAAATCGTGTTGGTTGATGAAATAATTTAATTGAAATTTATGGACAAAACAGTCATAATTTAATGTATTTTCCCGATTTACGAAAATACTTGGTTGTTCTTTAGCGGCTGTTATGCATTTTCCTCGAGTCATTTTAATTACATGTTTACAAAAAGCGTGTTTAATAAATAGCTTGGGTTGATGGATGGATTGATTGTAGTAATGGATATATATTCAACAATCTGCAATTTTGTCTAATTCGTCGATAAAATGTTGTATAAAGAGGTCCATTAAACCATACATTTGAAGAGGAATTTTCAAAGTCTAGCTATGAAGAATAATTTTCTTGTTTTTGGAAAGGGTTGGTACGCTAGTTACATAAATCTATACAAACGTCAACTGGTGTGAAACATCTATAACCGGTTTATGGGGTAATATGCTATAGAATTTAGGGAAATTAGGTCCTTGGGTGGCGATTTCCTGGTATATGTGAAGATAGTTCCAGGTTATTATTTAAAAATAACTACCCCTGATCCAACTCACCTCTCGCGGCCAGAGAGTGTCAAATCGTGTGATACATTAACACATTTCAAAAGGTTACTTAAAACTCATCTATTCTCATTACACT